>VNJN01008022.1:0-165360 GCA_008042485.1 Drosophila mayri
AATCCTACCTATTTGTTTCTAATTATTTTACACCTTAAGGACGATTTGGGGTCATAGGTTTAAGGATAACATTTGGAATAAACTTCAGACAGCCTGCCTAATTTATTTAAAGATTTTTCACCAGACGCTTTTAATGAAATAATAAGTATTAAGGAATAAGGCCATGTCGGCCACGTTTTAAGAAATCCTACCTATTTGTTTCTAATTATTTTACAACTTAAGGACGATTTGGGGTCATAGGTTTAAGGATAACATTTGGAATAAACTTCAGACAGCCTGCCTAATTTATTTAAAGACTTTTTACCAGACGCTTTTTATGAAACAATAACGAATAAGGAATAAGGCCATGTCGGCCACGTTTTAAGAAATCCTACCTATTTGTTTCTAATTATTTTACACCTTAAGGACGATTTGGGGTCACAGGTTTAAGGATAACATTTGGAATACACTTCAGACAGCCTGCCTAATTTATTTAAAGACTTTTCACCAGACGCTTTTCATGAAACAATAACGAATAAGGAATAAGGCCATGTCGGCCACGTTTTAAGAAATCCTGCCTATTTGTTTTTAATTATTTTACACCTTAAGGACGATTTGTGGTCATAGGGTTAAGTAGAATTTTGGGATCCACTTCAGAAAGCCAGCCTAGTTTTTTTTAAAGAATTTTTACCAGACGATTTTTTTAAACCTACTTAATTATTTGTTATTGTTTTAAACCTCACGAACGATTTGGGGTAATAGGTTTAAGGGTTGTAGTTGGGATACACTTCAGAAAACCTGCCTAATTTATTTCAATAATTTTAACAGACAGATTTTTATAAATAACACAGGAATAGGGCCATGTCAGCTACGATTTAAGAAATCCTACCTATTATTTTATAAATATTGTACGCTTCACGAACGAGGTATAGGTTATAGGTAGATATATAAATAATAAATAATAATATTTCGAATACACTTCATGAAAATTATTTATTTTCAAGATTTTTACCAGAAGATTTCATTAAATAACACCGCATTTTGTCATATATGTATCACGTCTTCAATTAAATAAACAAAATTTACCAATATAATGCCATCAAGGCTTGTATTAATACCAATCCCAGCCTATTAAATATAAATATTACCCATATATTGCCACGAAGGCTATTATTTATACGATTATACCAATGCCACGATGGCTGTTACATATTTATACCAATGCCTACCTATTGTTTGTAAATATGACCAATAGAATGCCATGGAGGCTAACACTTTTACCAATCCCTACCTATATGTTGTTTATTTTACGGATATATTGCCATCAAGGCTTGTTTTAATACCAATCCCAGCCTATTAATTATAAATATTACCCATATATTGCTACGAAGGCTATTATTTATACGATTTCCTCCAATAAATAAATATACCAATGCCTACCTATTGTTTGTAAATATGACCAATAGAATGCCATGGAGGCTAACTCTTTTACCAATCCCTACCTACATATATGTTGCTTATTTTTCCGATATAATGCCACGAGGGCTATTATTTATACAAACTCCTACCTATTAATTAAAGTATTAAATTATTAAAGTATTCTCAAAATAATGACACCAATATAAACTTTTTATAGTTTTTACCAATCCCTACCTATCTACATTACTGTTTTAATTTAATATTATATATTTAGAATACCAATATAATATGTGTTTATACCCAAATTTTGTATTATTTATTATT
Organism: Drosophila mayri; assembly: GCA_008042485.1. Taxonomy (NCBI): domain Eukaryota; kingdom Metazoa; phylum Arthropoda; class Insecta; order Diptera; family Drosophilidae; genus Drosophila; species Drosophila mayri. The sequence goes on from VNJN01008022.1 coordinate 1,723, forward strand.
ATATAATTGTTTTCTGTTGCTGTTACAGTATAATAATATGGAATTATTTGTACCTTTTACACCTTTAATATTAAATATTCAGTATAAATTGCAGAAGTTTATGTTTACCTGCCTGGAGATTTGGGGGAATAGTTTAGAGGATTGTGGTTTAATTGATTGATTTATTATTATTTAGTTATTGCCTTTTTTCGGTAATTTGTTTGCAGGCCAGAGTAAATCGATGTCCTAAAAATGTTAGAAAATATAATTATACGTACTCGCAAGCTTAACTTTCTTACTATTTAGTCTTTCCAATACAAACTTTTAGCGTTTAATAGAATGGCCCTTCCTCTTCATGCAGACACTTGGTCAGATTTTTGGTTTGGTTTGAGAACATCGGATCACTTTGCAGGTAAATCGCAGGGATTTTCGCTGGATGAGATTATAACCCTTCCTTCATGAGATTATTGAGGGAACGCTATGTAAGAGTATGGTGAGCTTACTGAAATCGGATCTAGGCTTGAAATAAAAAAATGTCTCGAGCAAAAGTTTCGAAATTTATTGTTTGAATCTTTGCATTTTTTATTCACTTTTTTTCTGTGGCTTTCTTTTTCCATTAAGGAGCGCTCTTTTCATTATAATTTTTTCTATTTTTGTTTTGTATCGACAAGCAAGTAAGTATACATCGGTAAAAGTAATTCTTATTTGGAGAAGTGTACAAAAACAAAAAAATTTGAACAGTATCTGGTATATAAAAACATATGTGAGTGACACATTCATTGTTGGTAACGAAAATGTTTTCCGGCTGGAGTTTACAACAGAATACATAAGGATACAGGAACAAAATTAATATTTACAACCAACTGATTTGGCATTCGAGATGCTGGTTCGATTCCTAATCCATAGACGATGTGTCATTGAACAGTTTCAATACGCCAATACTGCCGAGCTCAACCGATCGATCGCTGTTGGAACAGAGTCATATATGTATGCCTGTCTGCCCGCTTTGGTACTTGTTCGATGATGATAGTAAGCAATATAAGGCCGTTTTGTAGGGCTCACCCTTAGTGGAGCAGAAGAGAAGTCGATACACCGGTGTTCCTATAACACAATCCGCACAATCAATATCTGACTGAATCGCGAGCACCCCGGGCTAGCTGGTCCGCGACCGCGAGACCAAAGATACATATCTCTGTCCCGGTCATTGTCGCAGACGCAGCCCATGCCAAACGCAGCAGCACTGGGGTAAGGGGGCGGAGTGCATTTTCAGCATCCATATGCCGCCCCAGGCTGGCGCAGGGTATCGTGTTTTCACGTTCGCGTATCAACTTTCAACGCCCAACTATAAAGTTTAGAGAAAGAAATACATATTGCTGGTTAAGTGATGTGGCAGAGTTGCAAATATAGAGATGGTTACAAATAAAATTAATGCTAGTTAAATGGTTAAGTCGACTACAAACTATGGCCTAAACGAAGCGACAGAAACAACATCCAAAAAGAAGTCAAGCTGGAATGTTTTCCATGAAGAAAAATTGGGGTGACTGAGGGAAAGGCAGGCAGTATTGTTTACGCCACAGCAAGTTTTTGCGCAGCTGCCATTGCCATATATACTATATAGTATGTGCGGGGTCTGAATAATATACGTATGTATACATCCACGTCGATTACATTACCATACTACATACGTATGTATGTATTAAAATCGGGTCTGAATACTTTGAGTGTGTATCTCCGAGTGGGAGCGAGATGGAACTACGTGTACCCGGGGCGTATGAGTTATACGCTATATATAGAGCAGCCAGTGGGAGGCCTCTCAATCCGGGGGGTTGAAGAACAAAGAGGGAATCGAGAAGTTTCGAAATGGAATGAAATGGGTAACTATTCTTCGTTACGCAACGTGGCGAAAATGCTGACATTTTCAGCGAAAAAATGTTACCTACGGATGAGGTTCAAACACGTTTTTTCCGTAGATTTCTTCTTGCGAGTTATAAAACTACATTTTAGGCTTAGTTTTGGCTTACGAATAGAAAAGAACACGCTGGATTCACTTCTGTGTGTGTACCTGTCTTCCTCCTATCCCATTTTAATCAATCCGCTGGTCAGGGCCACCGCCATTCGACTCAGAGAGTGTCGTCCCGGGTGGGGATATCCTGGATCTGCCTCAGCCTGTCTAGGTAGGGGGTCACTTTCTAGCCAAAATCGAGCGAAATTCTGCCTCTCCAACTGCCTGACGCATTGTGAAAATCACCGATGCGATGATGACTAATCCGCAACGTTTCCAGTTCCGCTGGTTTCTTTGTTTCCAACTCGAGAGCAAAGATTGCCCAACGCTGAGAAATACTACGTGGGCCCCTCCGTCATTTGGTAGCAAAACTGCTCTTCAGCTGCTCCTTCACTGCGACTTTTACACTTTTCCATTATCTTTTCTTCAATTTCAAAAGTATCTACTGCTTGCTAGCCAGCAAGAGTGAAAATATCTATGTACTAATTTGAGTTGTAATTTTTCAGAAACACTATGACTGCACTTGAACACTTTATTTTTGAGAGTGCCGTTTTCTGGCCTCGACGGCTCTATTTATACCCAACGCGCTCGCTTCGGGAAACATCTGTCAGTCTGCCGTGGATTATGCATTGAGGGTGAGTGAGTAGGTAGACACTACTGTATCTTGTGGATACGTGACTCGTCCGGCCTGCTTTCTCGCACGTTCTCTTGGCAGCGGAGGGTGACACTATGCTACAAAACAACCCTCAAACTGAATAAACGGATATTTCTCTACCTATAGTAAGCGGATGCAAGAAGAGGGTTCGAGAGTTTCAGTAAGATAAATATTATATTCAAGGCGAAATATCTTTTTATGAAATTGTTTTGCTAAAATATATTCTTCAGGGTTTTGATGGTATTATAATGAATCATTTGCTATTGCTTAAGGCATGTATTTTAAATTTTTTTTAGCATCATCAGGCTAAGGATCAGGTAATTTAGCCTCAAAGACTGTAAGAGCCTGAGCTACCAATATAAACCTATAGCCTAGAAGTTATATTGAATTGTTATATATTTTTCATATAATAATATACAATTTCATTATGGTCTGTGTATATGGGAAATTTCCAGAGAGCTCAGGGTCTTAGGAAATTTCCAGAGAGCTGAGGGGCTTGGGAATTTTCGAGAGAGGGAGACTACTCTTTAATGGTTATTCCGAGAGTTGTCACCGAGCTACTATAAATTATTTTAAGGAAATTTTGCCATGTTTTATTTAATACAAACGGAAATATAACACAAAATTACTAAGTAAACATGTAGTTTTTAATAATTAAGATTTAAGAAAACTATACACCAAAAAAATGTGTTTAACTAAATTTGTATCTGTAAGATACATGTAAAATAGTCGAGTAAGAAGTACCAAAATTCGACACGAGTAAAGAATGAACAAATGGCGCTGCATTTAATTTGTTGTTAAATTTATGATATTTACGCATAAAAAGTGAATTTTACAAGTAAATAAATTATAGAAACTAAAAAGTATTCGTTAAATTCAAAAACTATAGGTTGGGACTTGAAAAGATCAAAAGCATGGCATATTTTTATATAAAATGTGCCAAAGTAATGACTATATTTAACGCTAGATTTTGTAGATTCATTTGTTTTCTTATAATTTTGCTTAAATTTATTTTTTCACGAAAATTTAAGACATATTTAAAATGATAAAGGTTTAAATGGCCAACATTTTGCTTCCCAAACTAATTATTTATTATTTTCACATAGCTTGCAAATAATGTGGATTCCACGTTCATTAAGAACGCTTCGGAGAACTCCGTCTGCATAAGTCGCATCTGCCAGCCATATATTCCCATGCCTGCCCTAATCCGGTTTACAATGCTCCGACTCTACCTACTTGCTGCTTACGACCCTCCCTGCTTGTGTTAAATTTGTGAATGGAGGCCGAAACTCACCCCGAATCGGCGCAGTGTATGCTGGCGAGTGCCCAAATGTTTGTGAGTGTTGAACCAAACACAAGGTTTTTGAACCTTTGGCCGCTGACTGAGCAGGAAAGCCAGCTGTTGCAAACGCACGCGCATCCTGCGCTCAATCGACCCTCGGGGTGGGTTGATGGGTTTAACTCTCACAGGAAGCGAGGGAGAGAGAGTGAGAGGAATGTGAGTGAGTTCCTGCATATCCTTGAGCAACAGGGCTCAACTACGAGCCACCGTTAATAAATGCTAACGAGCCGAGCTGCAAGCTTGAAAACTGCCGTTAAACTTCAAACAAAAAGTATGCAAACTTTTGATTATTGTTTCGGACGACAGAGTTTTAATTGTCGACCCAGCTTAAAACGAAGATGTCCAAGTTAATGTCCGTCCATCGAGCGGAAGCCGCGCTATTCTCCACCGAGGAAGCTCGGCAATAAAACTAAGTTGCACCGGAGCAATTGCCAGGAAGAGGCTGCACATAAACATAAACAAACAGCCAGGCGAAAGCAATTGACACAACCAACAACAATAGCGGCCAGCATAATGGAGGCAACACGGAAATTGCGTATACGTCGTGTGCCCCTCTTGTTGCTTTCTATGTTCTGCTTTGTTTCCTGCGACAGGCACGCGACGACAACGACGACTACGACGACGAACAATGGGCCATCCCATCGACAAACGAAAAGGGAAGCTGGCAAATGGCATAATAAACGTATTTATGAAAGGGGCCCGAAATGAGCATATGATGTATCCTGCTGCCCATGGGCTGGCCAAGCGAGGCCGGCGAGTCAAGTGCGGTGTGTGTTTTGGACGCAGCCTCCCACACGGTCGCCCTGACATTTCAACGATCCAACCTTGGATATTGCCAAATGTGGTCCTTCAGTTTTAAGCCTACAAAGTTGTGCGCTAAGCCTGCGAGAAGCCCCCGAAAAGGACGTGCAAACGGGCAACGGGAACGGTTACGGGAAAGGGAGCGGTAACGGGAGCGGCATTAACATATATGTAGGAGAGCTCTGTCATTGCATTTGAGGGCCGTTGGTTCAGCGCTCACGGAGTACATACATAGGCGACAAGGACGACTGAGCGAGCGCCCGATTCCGAGTGCGAGTCCGAGTGGGTGGGCGCCGTTGCCTCCCACTCCCCGTTTCGAGCCGAAAAGCAAGAACTGAAAGCCGAAGTGGCGACGGCAATGGCCACAGAAGGCGGGCGCGGTTTGGCAACAGGGACCTACATTCGGTCGTATCCCGCCAGTCGGCTCTTATCGGCTCGCTTTGGCCTGAAAAGCGAGCTGCCGCGGTGCCAGTGCCTGCAGTCCTCATTCAGACGCGAATCCGTTGACATCGCGGTCGCCCCAGGGGCGGATAACTCTAATATCCATTCCAGCGGATCGGCGACCCCACAACATCGCATCACGGAAACGACCACGCGTACTGCTCTTCTAACCTTTCGAATGTTTTGCTGATTTATCCGGGGGCGCGTTTGTGTTTGTGCTGGCTAGTGTTGCTTTTGGTTATGCTTTTGGTGTACCTGCCGCAGTGGGAGCGACACCCACACAGTCCTGGGAGTTGCCAGTTTCCAGGAGGAGTTGCATCTGGATTGCAGTTTCCAGCGCTGACAGTTTAATTAGTTTGTCAGCAACGTTCTTGGCGTGAACAATTGGTCTTACGACCCATTGGACCCAAGGGCCATGCCAAGTCTAAGGATTATTGGCACTGGCGTCTTCCTGCGAGATGGCCAGCAGGCTGGCATGTAAGCTCAATTTGGTTCTAAGCACTTTCACGCTCCAAGAAAGGCCCAAAGGAGCGCCAGCTGCCGAACTACACAGAGAAATATGATTATTATCTTGGCAGTAAAAGTTTTAAGATTTAAAACTAGTTGACAGCTTTTATAGGAAAATTCTATATTCTAATTTGAAAATGGATAATGTTGGAAATATAAATAGTTTTTTTGGTAAATCATAGCATGAACTAACTGAAGCCCAGATTTAACCATAATAATTGAATCCCAAATATGAGATTTATAGTTTTATAAAATAATAAAATCGACTGAATTTTTTATAGATATTTAAAATACAGGAAACTTAATCAAAATTCGATTTAGCTCAACTCCACCTGTTACGAGGAGCAAGTCCTACTCTCCTTGTAAAAAAATCTAGGATAATCCCTCCCAGTGATTGCCAAGATATATATATTCAACTTTTTTTGTGCCGTGTTTTGGACAGTTTGAATTGTGTGTGCCAAGGGGTCCTTAGTCGCCAGTTTGTCTGATGTAGACACTCCCATGGAGGAGCCGCACAAAAGAATGTCGCGCTGGCTTCGGGGCTTCGGTTTGTTACCAATTGTTTCAATGCTTACTGGCAATTTTTCGGCACTCAATCGAAGAGCTGCGTGCGCTTGGCAGTTGTGCTTAATGGAATTTTTATGCGCTGCTATTGAGTTGCTCAATTGCTCGTTTTTCTCGATATTTGTTTGACTTTTTTTTAGATTTTTTCTTGTTGTTTTTTTGAGGTCAAAGTGCACGCTGGCTGGCTTTTCAATTGTGCCAAAACCAGCTGCCAAACAATGGGAGAAATGGCATTAAAATTAATTAGCGACGCGCATGTGTTGGAACTGCGGCTGTGACCATGTCCCTGAGCCAGGCTCTCAGCTCTCCGTTCCCCGCTTTACCATTTATCCAGGCAGCCAGCATTTGGCCTTATCTGAAATATGCACACAAGGCCTTGGGCCGCCGACTTTTTCGTAATGCCAGCCAAGGCAACGTCAACCAGCTGACGAACGACCGCCCGAGCCATTTCATTCCGCATTCGCATTCGGCAACAAACTGTTGTAGGTGATTTCCCAAAAAGAAGAAAAGGAACCTTGAGAAAAAACTAGTTCCGAGAAAATTGCAATTGTTGTGCAACTCCAGGCCACAAACACAACCGCCCCTCCGGACTCCATGGTGGGCGTGTGTGTGTTAATTAAAAGTTGTTCTCTAATCCAAAAGCCACGGAACTCCCTGCATATCCTACGACAACGCCAACGATATAATGCCAAGCGACGATACCATTTTTATAGACCTTTTCTAAGCACCAGCAGAGCAAGCAATCGAGAGAGATACGAATCAAGGGGATAGCGATTCCCAGGCGCCACTAAAAGTGTCAGCCGCCTAATCAAGACGCCGGATGATGGCAGCCAGCGGGCGGATCCGCAAGCGCAAGCATAAAAGCCACACAAGTGGCGACACTCCGGCAGCGGCAGTCACAATAGGAACGTCACCAACACCCAGCACGGCAACAGAAGCTAGATTGGCCAACAGAGTAACAATGGCGCCGCCAGCCAGGCCCTGGCCCATGGCGGATGAGGAGGTGGCGGCGGAAGAGAGCGGATCCCTCGGAGCCGGGGACTATAATAATTTCACGCATAATTTCGTCGATTTGCAGAACCTCTTGAATTTCAACGAATTGCTGGAGAGCAGCTCCAATGCCACCTCCACCATCACCGCCGGCAGCAGCTCTTCGAGCGCATCGAGTGCCATCAAGTTGAATAACGGCGCCATTATGGACACTCTGCTGGGCACGGTTTTGACCACGGCTACGGCCACGGTGGCACCGGCGGCCAGTTCCCTGTTAGCCACATTGGCGGCGGCGACTACCACGACAGCATCGGCAACGGGAGTCAGATCGCTGGCCATCGCCGATGCCACCTCATCCACCTACTATGCCAACTTGCTGAGCATGTCGCCGGCCACCACAAGCTTGATCTCGGCGGCGGCGGCCACCAAGTCCTACAACGAGAGCACCCTCCGATGGGAGCAGGTGGACGGGAGCGTGGATTTCGGATTTGATTCCCTGTACCGCCACTCATTGGCCATGTCCATTGTGTACTGTGTGGCCTACATTGTCGTGTTCCTGGTGGGGCTCATCGGAAATAGCTTCGTGATTGCGGTAGTCCTGCGGGCGCCTCGCATGCGGACGGTGACGAACTACTTCATCGTGAATCTGGTGGGTGTGGTCACTAAATCTCTCAGATGAACCCCATTAATTTGAAATAAAATTTCCATTTTCACCAACCCACGACGACGCCAGGCCATTGCGGACATCCTAGTCATTGTCTTCTGCCTGCCAGCCACTCTGATTGGCAACATCTTTGTGCGTAAGTAGCTCTTTAATTCCGTAAGACGTTGAGATTTATTTGCCACTGGGGGAGACATTAGGGAGCCTGCTTGTATTTCTGTTCTTGTTTTTTCTGTTGCTTCTGCATATTAGCCCGATTTATGTGCAACAATTAATCGCCGCTTAGATAAAGCCCCCTGGCAGGCGAGCGACACTCCCGAAATTTGTTGCTTCTGCGTGTTTACGCTGCGTATGCGTAATTTCCGAGAGAGACAAATGAAAGCAAATGTAATGGACTCGCCATTAGACCTAATGTTGGCATGAATATTCGGGCCTTAAAGTGCTCAGCTTCTGGCCATTATCGGTAGTGTAGAATAATAGGTGAGGCTGCTGGTGCATTTTTATATCGGTGTTAGCGATACTTATTCCTTGGCAGACACATTTGATTTCCGCTATATTCTCAATCTGCAGGCTGAAATGGCAGACTCGCTGGCTTTGTTTGGGTTTTTTAGGACATACATAAATCAGACATAATAATGCAGCACTTGGGAGCAAGTCTTTGAAGGGTCCTGGAAAATGTCAAGATTAAGCATCACCTTTTACGAGCATTCTGACGTGGACAATAAACCATAAATACAGACAAGTGGTGGTAAAGAACCTAATTAGTTGAAGCGACTTGGGGGTTCTTATTAGGGGATACCCCACAAGATACCCTAGTCTAAATACATATTTTGAAGTTAGTAATAATTTGCCCACCAAATATAGCCTTTCAGTAACAAACATCACAAAATTACAGCCCTAAAATATTCAGTCTGAAAAATTCATTCAATCTCAAATCCTCCTAGCTGCCAAGCAAGATGTTCGCACTCAATTAAATTAATTTAAAGGCTAACCCCAAGACCTTCTTGGAACTGACAATCCGCCAGGGCAGAAGGTACAAGTGTCTATTTAATTAAAGGCCAATTGCAAATCCCAGCGACGACCCACAAACGACCCGATAAACGAGGCTACGCATAATTGTATGCTTTAATTTAAATAAATTTGCCTGACATGCCTATCCATCCATCCATCTATGTATCTATCTGTCCCTGTCTGCCGCCCAATTGGTTCTCCGCCCGCTCTTCCTTTCTGTATCCCTTGCTCCTTGAGACTTTCTGGGCTGTCATCCAAATTGATAGTCGCAGAGCTGGCCGAGAAGGTGGAGTGCCAGGAGTGCCAGGCGAATGTCTATGCAAATCGCTGTCGACATGGAAAAATGATCGAAATCCTTGGGAAATCAAATTCCGATTGCAGAGCACGACATGGTAGTTCCATCGCCTCCATTGCAATTTGCCACCGATGGCTAACCCAAGCCACAATGTAGCTTGTAGGCTCGCAGGTTGTGGGCCAAGTGTTGCCAATTAAGTGGCTGCGCCCTGTGAGAACTTTCTCTCTTGGTGGGACTGAGACTGAGATGCACTGAAAGAAATATGCAAAAAGAATTGTAAATCAAGGGAATATATCTAAGGAAAATGGCCAGCATTCACTATATTTACTATTCTAGAAACGACAATCACTAAATTAACATTAGGTTTACATTTTTGGCCCCCTGTTTCTTATAACTTTTAATAATTTTTCAAATCTATCTGACTTCCTCACTTATAGTACATATTTCCCTGTGTATCTTGGCTCCTAGACACCAAACTGCACTCACTGCCATTCAGCCCTAAAAGCGCCTCCCCAAAACACAAGGGGGTGAGAGGGGGTTGTATAGTAAACGAAGTCTGCCGAGGTAAAGTCGCTGGGAACGAATGAAGCGAGTGGCAAAAAAGTGAATGAGTTTACCTCAGACTGCATTGTGTGTGTCCTGTGTCCTGTGTCCGTGTCCGTGTCACTGCGCACTCTCTCTGCTGTCTCTTGCGACGGCTCTCACACTCTCTTTGTGCTCTTCGATTTGAGTGTTTGTGTGTGTGTGTTGGTGCATTTGTTGCTGCTTTTCGGGGTGGCCTAAAGGATCATCGACACAAAACTGACCTAATTTCACAAATTCGAGCTAGGCGCAGGGTTGGCGCTGCCACGGGGCCCGACAGCTCTTAGTGGGTCACAGAGGGTGGTGTGGTGCTGTGTCGAGTATTGGGTGATGGGTGCTCGCTCGTTGGGCTTGGAGCCACCTCACAGCTCGGCTGCTCGGCTCCACGCTGGCATGTCTTGAGTTGGGCCCAGCTGCTGAGGCCTAAGCGAAAACGCCAGTCACAACAAATTGCAGCCCTTTCGCTGGCATTGGAAGGTATGTATTGATGGGGTTGGGGAGGATTTGCCCCCCTCGCCCCTTCAACTCTTAACCCCACTCACATTCCAATTCGCTTTCGACAAGCTGCTGAAGTTTAAATCGAAGGCAGCGAGTTCACAGCGACAAAGGATGAAAAGGCACATTTACAGAGAGAAATTGTGGGAATATTTGAATGGAAAAAAAACACAAGGATAAAACGCAAAAAAATTCATAAAATTATATAATAATATCCATCCATAAACATCAATTTCATCAAATTATATCAATATTACATCCCCAAAAAGTATGCTTCAAAAAATACTCCTGATTTTATTTAGATTACATGATATTTTGGTCATTCTTTATTAGCTTTATTTGTAAAGTGATAAAATCCTATAAAATATTGTATTTTGTTTGATTTTAAATTATATTTAAGACTAAAAAAAACTTTGCATATTATTTCATTTAATAAAATATTTAAATATTTAATGTATACATTTGTTCTGTTATACAGATATTATTTAGGATTTTATTCACATAAATTAAACACTTTTTTCGCATTCAACTTCTGTAAATATTGACCATTTAAAAGCCGCCTTTCGTTAGATATTTTTCTATATGTGTACAACTGAATGGTATTGGGAATATTTAGCATTTTTTGCACATCAAACATGGCGCTTTGGTGTCTGATAGTTTTTACAATGCAACGCCCACGAATCGTATAGCTAGGGGATGGATGGACGACATGTTTTACCATCAAACCGAATTATATGAAATCAAATTCGAGCCGCCAGAGCCGATGTTGCCGTCGCAGTTGCAGTCGCCGTTGGCAGCTACGCTCACGGTGGCCATCGCCGCAGGCAGCGCCATTATCTAAGCACACCTTCAAGCCTCAGAATTGCAATGGAAGGTTGTTTGCATTCAAGGCTCTTTGCGGCTGGATGAATTGACCTAAATATTTCGCTTGGCAAACCTAATAGTCAGGGTTATACCCACACACACACACACATTCCACACGACGCGAGTAGGTTTGTGGGGAGGGGAAGGGGGCACCTGTATTGGGTTGGGCCTGCACTGTTGCTGAGGGATTGAGGGGGTGGAATGTGGCTCCCGCTTTGGCCCTTATTTATGTGTGTGCTTCGAAATCCAATAAAATGCGAAATGAATTGATTTCCCAGCAACGATGCCGCCTTGAGACGAAGGATATCCTTGCCTGTCCTGTCCTAGCCCATCCATTGATTGTCCCAAATGGCGCTTTATGGCCATTGTTGTGCCATGTTATCAATGCGAAATCGTTATCATTACGGCCCCTCTGTCGCTCAGGATCCGCTTCACGGTTGTTGCTTTTACTGTTCCGCTCTCGATTTGCCAATCTGTAGGTCACGTTGCCAGTTTGTTCATTAAAGGAGCCGCGTGATTTGTGCCGGGTGAACGCGGCGTATACGTAACGCCGCACCGCCTTCCCCGTTGCCGTTGATGAAGTCATTTTTCAGCACTCTCGGCTTGCCGATTGTATTTTAATTCAGTCGCTACGTGCCGTCGGCAAATGGCAACCAACATCTTAACCTCTCCTAGCAATAGTAGGCGCTCCGGCATCAGCATCCAGCAACAGAATTCCCATATCTCACCTCCAGGACCTCCCCGGTTTCGATTCGCATTGCTGGGCAAACTGACTGTGGTATTCAATTTGCCGCCGAGCTGCCGCATCGAAGTCGCCGCAGGACGTGACGCCGGGGCCATAATCATAACAATAACGCATTTGTCTGAAGTGTTATGTCCTTGCCATGGCCACTCCCCGCCCACTCCCACTCCGATCGAACCCACGGATTTGTTACGCCTGATTATTTCATTAACTTTACGACCCAACTCTGTGCATGACAATGCGGCACCCGAAACGAATTTTCATTGCCCAGAATAATCCAATCCACTTTGCCTATACACAGGAAATAACAGCGCTTTCAAATTGGTTAAATACGAGTTTTTAAAGAATTTATTGATGAACAATTAAGGCTAGGTTCCAAGCGCGGACTTGCTCGATTTAATAAAGCACCTTTAAAATTCTCACCAATCCCTCTTTGGGGGTTCACGGCACCCGTTTTGCTTTCAATGGAACCCTTCATTTTCCTCCGTGTGCCGAGAGAGGTAAACAAAAGTTCGCACAGGAATTCAAAAAGGACAAAAATAAAGGGCTTAGGGCTCACTTGACATTTTGTTGGGGCTTGCGGTACATCAGCTTGTGGCTGGTGGTCTACCTCACCATCACCCACCATCGAAGGCTGTCGATAAGCTCAAATATCGATTGGTATTATCTCCTGTAGTTGATCAATATTGAGCACAGGCTTACGCTTATAAATGGCGGCGTCTGTTTGCCATATGTTGCCATGTCAAAACACACTCCAAGTCAGATCAAACACCCATCCCTCTCACCTTGACGCTGGGCTGTCGGTTCAAGAAGCTGGATGTTTGTCAAGCAAGCACAGGAGGAGGACTTGGCCCGGGCTTCCATTCACCTCCCGAATTGGTAAAGCCAAAAAGTGTTTCAGGGTCGACCCAACACGCTAGTCAATTAGGGCTATTTTCGGTTACTTCAATTATGTTTGTACAACATGTCATAAAAGTTGAGAGGTTCATTCATTAATTATGGTCTGGTTCTTTATGTATTTCTAAGAATATAATGTTGCTTTTCACTGTTTTTGTAATTATTTCTAAAAATAACGAAACATAAAGGACATAAGTTGTGGCTTGATAGGTTACTCAACTTCTTTAATAAAAGTTTATTCTCTTTAAATATTTGTGCGAAATTCGAGTTATTATATTTTTAATTAAATGCCCTACAGAATCCAACATCAATAAAGATAACAATATATATTATTCCTTCACCTTACCACTCATTATATTGTTTTACCCAAAGGGGTATTTTCAGCTCCTAAGTGTTTAAACTATTTATCCTGCTAACTCTGTTCAGTTTGCCACCATTGTTTGCCTGGTTTTATCAAAAAGCCACTTCACTTCGTTGAGCTTACCATAATATTGTAGAAAGTGGGTTCAGATACTTGACTGTGCCGAGTGCACTGATGCAAACTTTAATCCCAGACAAACAGGGAGAGTCACGTTTGGTGGTCGGAATAGAATTGCATACCCAATTAGATAGTTTATTTGCCGAAGGATGCCCAAACAAAGGTATATTTTTGAAAAGTTCACCATTCACAGTGGATGCTAATAAGCCTGACTGCAAGTGATGAAGCGTTTCGCAACCAAATTTGAATTTAAATTTGTTTTTAACCAACTTTTGAAGTACTCATATGCATAAAGTTCGCCACGAGCGCCAGAGCCCTCCGTCCCCGACAGCCAGATATATATCAAAGTTCACCCATATCAGCTTAATATCAAGTGAGTAGCCAAATACACTCGTATTAATGGCTTCGGATCCAGTCTGTTGCACTTGCAGGTCTGCCCAAAAGCCATTTCAAATCGAAGGAATAAAACCGAAGAACCCATTCGGGATGTCTCCTCGCGTTTGCTTGGTCCTGTGCACACACAGTTGATTGTTTGTCTGTCCCTTCTGACGGCGTCCTGCCCACACATCATCCTGGCCAGAACCTGTGCCAAAGAGTTCACCGGCACTGAGCGCAAATAATATTTATATTTTTATGTGCCAAATCATATTAAAGTTAGCTTTTATTGGCCTGCCTCGCCTGCGTACTGTGCGTATGCATAATAAAATGCGACAACACATCGAGATAAGACAGGCGAACGAGACAGGAAATTAGAATCCCCGGCCTGGCAGTAGGAGGCGTCTCCTCCGGACGACCATTGAACTCCTGTTGCTCTCCATCTCCTCCGGCTCCTGCGTCACTAATGACGCGTGGGCGGTACTTGTTTAATTGCCATTCGATATGTCATGCCCCCGGCTCTGTTCGGCGGCTGTCATCAACCTTGGTGGAGTTCGCACCCAGCCGCATTCCCGCCCCCATGTATGTTTTATAACCTTTTGTGTCTGAGTGAGTTATTCCTCTTAGCATAAAATTCATAACGCACAACTATGCGGCAAGTGCGGCCCGTGTCTTCCATCAAATGGAATAAAAGGAATACAAATTAACTTAGGCAGGACTGCGGTCTGTCCTGTCCTGTCCTGGTCTGGTCTGGGCAAACAATGATGCGAACCCAACTCCGCCAGCCCAGTGGCTGCCTCCTCGCAATCTGAGACTTGTCACCAAATTATGAATGATATGCAGCACATAAATCTCAGTCAGCAAACAGCGGCGGAGACGTGGGCGGCGGTGGCGATGACAAGAACCATTGAACGTTAACCGGGACCCAAGCACAACTCGAACCCAACTGGCCGTGACCAAGACAACAACTGAATAGGGAAAATTCCAAAAAATATTAGGACACTGAAAGAAATCAAATGCTGGACTTTTTGGGAGGGTAAAAATGATACAAAAATTAGAGTTTAGATAGATTTTCACTAATGTTTTTCAGCTCCTAAGCAAGGTTGTTCTTCTTATAATTTCTTCTGATAATTTATCCTTAGTATCCTTTAAGAGTACTCCTCCCTTGTCCCAGTGTACGACCAGGACAATATGACCGAAGGTTACTCAGCATAATTTTTGCATTGTTTATGACCAATATTTACCCATTTCTCTCTCCCATTTACACGTTTCCCCACCACCCATCTCCCTGCTGGACCCGTAGCCTGGATGCTGGGATGGCTGATGTGCAAGTTCGTACCCTACATACAGGGCGTCTCCGTGGCAGCCTCGGTTTACAGCCTAATTGCCGTCTCCCTGGACAGGTAAGTGGAAAACACTAGCTTCAAATACGTGGCTATGAACTTTTATTGTGGGATCAGTTTTCGGAGGTCGGGAAAGGGGGTCGGGTTTGGGATTGGGTTTGGGATTAGGGTCGGTGGTTACTGCCGCTAATGATGCACAACCACAGCGGGATGGGCGTGATGCACTGGAATCAAAGGCACCACTGGCTTGACGGCATGCACTGCGAGGACGGGCTTGTGGACAATGGGGGTGATGACCTTCACGGCTGCCGGATGATGCACAACGTGGCTGAAAGGGAGAGGGAGAGCGGGATAAGTGGTGACAAGGAGATTGAAAATGAATTGCCTTACGAGTGCACCGAGTGGGCGCCATGATGGATGATGGGCGTGTGGACCACCGCGGGGTGCGCCACAACGGGAGCCACGGCTACCACTCCGGGATAGGCGTATGCCTGGGCGGCGGCAATGGCGACGAGCACGAACAGCTGCGGCGGATCAAAGTTCACGAATTAGTTTCATTAGTGGGATTAACCGAGGAGCAGCATGTGGCTGCCAATTACAAAAATTATATTTTTCTCAGCGAAAATAGGACTTTTAGCAAGAATTTACTCACAACTTTGAACATTTTGAGGTTCTGGGGTTTGCTTTGGCGGGATAACTGAAGTAGGAGTAGCTGGGCTAAAGACTTGTAATTGTCGACTGTTGACTTAGCTAGCTTCGAGTGCTGCTTTTATAGGAGACAGATCGGATCTGTTGATCCGAAAGTAAGCGCCGCTCAATGCAAGCAGCTGCTGGGAAAACTGGTCGTCGGACCGAGCAGGCAGTAGGAGAGCCAGTGGAGCAGCCGTCTCAAGATCAAGTTCATCGTATGTTCCACGGTTTGCCTTGTCCGTATTAGGAGCTGCATACACTCAGTTTCATGTTTATCGCACTTTTTGTGCATTTTCAATTGGCTTAGAATGTTGTTTGCCGATTCGCCTTGTCACACTGATACCGATTCCGACACCATTGACGAATCAAAAGGCCGGCCCTGCGCTTCCTGCAGCATAAAAGGCATAAAAATACCAAAGAACGAGGATTGCTTTGTCACCATAAAGTCGCCAATGTCGCGTCCAGCTGATTTATCAAGCGATACTAAAGCGTTTTGACGTGGGCCAGTCATAACCCCAAGGACAATAAGAGATTCCAAGTGCCTGTCGCTTTATGTGTGCACTTTCATTTATATCAATTTCTAGCCACTATCGGAGGAGGAGTCGTGTCCACGGGCGCTGTCATTTTTCAGCCAGCGGGGACAAAGGCAGCATAGTACATCACTTCATCGTTTGGTCACCCACAGACCCGCATGAGCGCAGAGCCCGCCCACGCCTAATCCCATCCCCTCCGAGTTCGAAATCAACTCCTAGTCCAAGTCAGTGGCCATTGGTGTCTGTTTATCCAGTTGCTTCGCCAGCATCCTCTGTTGCTTTATGTTTTTACGAGCCCTCGTAAACTGAATCGAAGTTTAAGATTTATTATCTGTAACACGAACTTAAATCTCTTCCCTCGGACTCAAGAACTGATGGGTGGACCACAGCGCACACGGATGCTGGCGGGGTTTAAGGCGCTTCTGACTTAGCTTATCACTCGATTTTACTTATGGCAATGCCATTTAATTATATTGCTCTATATGTATGGATGTATTTAATCATAAAATCCATATATCAGCGCACTCGCAGATAAACATATAAACGTATAAACATAGTTGTGGCTTTATGGCCCTGGCATTGAGGTTTTTGTGTCTTTGGCAAATGTCAACAGTGCGTATGGGTAACCGCAGAAGGAACTGGAATTAGTGCCATAAAACCTTTGAGGATTTAGAGGGCGGAGCAGGGCAGAGCGGGGCGGAAGGTGGTGTATATGGCATGGCCAATTATTAAATTTGCTGCTCCTGGCAAAGCTGTAAATATGCGAATATGAATACACTATAATATGTAAAGTACCTTCGTTTGTCACCCTGGAATACAAAGTACTTTATGTGGGAAAGCTTCTAATATATGTACATATTTTTTCTATAAATCTGCCAACATCACCGCTTCCATTTTTGCATTATAATTATTTAGAGATTTCTTATGTGGCACTCAGCTAATTTCATTTATTAAGCAATTATTGCTATCCCAATTTAAACAATGTGAAATCTTTCAGGAAATATATTTTGTGTTATAAATATTAAAGCTGTGGAAGTAAATATTTAAATTTTTTAGATTTTTCAATGATAATTTTTCTTTAAACTTAAAGAAAGCTAGTCGAAAGTTTTTAGGTATTTTGTTATATAATATTAATCCACCATAGTTATCCCAGAGATTCCATAAAAAATTAATTTAATTGAACACAATTTGCAATAAATTTACCTATCATTGATTACCCATTAAGCCGGGATAAATTCACTTAAGAGCCGAGTGTACATTTTCATAGAATTTATTTAAATATGAGAGACAGTAAGATGTCGGATTTACATTTTTGCGACTGCAAAGAACTCAATTAGGCTTTCGCCTGATTTATGGTCGAGGCAAATCGCATGGACAAATTATGTTAATGCAATTGGTTTGCTCTCCTCTATAAATAAACGTTATGACAATTTGATATTGGCTTTGCGGACAGCTTTGTTTTGGTCCATTCCCCCGCGTTATCCTGAGACGACGAGGGTCTCGGCCCCCCCGCATTGTTTGGCTGGCTATTTTTAGGTCGGAGTCGGAGAACCAGGACTCCGGGAGTAGTGGGATGCCCTCTAATGGAATTACCGCTGTGTTATCTGCCCAATGTTTTGGCGGACAGACGCAAACGCCGCCGCTGTCGACAACGACCCAAGTCCAAAAATACGAGCACAATGCACGTAATTACATGGTTTTCGGCCAGGAGCAGTCGAACCCAGGCTCCTCCTCTTTCGGCCAGGACAAGTCTTGTCTATGACCATTGAGAGGGCGCCACAATGAGCCGGCTGCACTAAGCTAAATGAAAAATGCTGAACTCGTTGATGGCCCCATACCGACTCCGACTCGTCTCGCTACCTCTCACAGCTCTTATTCAAATTACAATTCATTATGGCGAGCAGAATAAAAAATGACAGCCACGCTCCCATGGCGCACATTTTTAGAGTGAGTTCAATAGACGAGATTGGAAAGCGAACACTCAGCAGAAAAAGGCTTAAGGACGGTGGCATCCTGCGTGTGCGAATTAATCAGCGGAGATATTTGCATACCGAGAGCTCTGAGCTCCCTGAAACGGTGTCGTCATCGTCGCCTCGGCACGACAGCTTGATGATTGCCATTATCCTTGACGGCTCAGCGCCGTCAGCGGCATCTGGAGCTGCTGCTGCTCCTGCCCTGCTCCAGCTCCCACTCCGGGTCTGACTATAACTGTAAACACCCTTTGTTGGGACTCCCCTCTTGCAGGTTCATTGCCATCTGGTGGCCCCTGAAGCAGATGACAAAGCGACGTGCTCGCATCATGATAATCGGCATATGGGTAATCGCGCTGGTGACCACCATACCGTGGCTGCTCTTCTTCGACCTGGTGCCCGCCGAGGAGCTCTTCTCCGATACCCTGCTCTCGGCCTACTCCCAGCCGCAGTATCTATGCCAGGAGGTCTGGCCGCAGGGCACCAACGGCAACCTGTACTTCCTGCTGGCCAACCTGGTTGCCTGCTACCTGCTGCCCATGTCCTTGATCACCCTGTGCTACGTGCTCATCTGGTTCAAGGTCTCCACGCGCTCGATACCCGGCGAGTCGAAGGACGCGCAGATGGACCGAATGCAGCAGAAAAGCAAGGTTAAGGTCATCAAGATGCTGGTGGCGGTAGTCATCCTCTTCGTGCTCTCGTGGTTGCCACTCTATGTCATCTTTGCTCGCATCAAGTTCGGCTCGGACATCTCGCCGCAGGAGCTGGAGGTGCTCAAGAAGGTGATCCCGCTGGCCCAGTGGCTGGGCTCCTCGAACAGCTGCATAAACCCAATCCTGTACTCGGTGAACAAGAAGTATCGACGCGGATTTGCGGCCATCATAAAGTCACGTAGCTGCTGTGGACGCCTCAGGTTAGTGGATCCTTTGGAAAATAATAAAACACTTGTTTATAAAATATAATATTATTTATTGATTAATTAGTTTATTAAAAACTCAGGAAAAACAACCGTTTAAAAAACCTTAAAATTTCGTTGAACAGGTACTACGACAACGTGGCTATCGCCTCCAGCACGACCAGCACTCGGAAGTCGTCGCACTACCACCAAAACAGCTCCCGAAAGAGTCCGGGCAGCAAGGGCAACGCAGTGTCCTACATTTACGAGCACAACTCGCTGCGGCGCCACAACATGATGCTCAAGCAGGACAGCAACCTGTCGCAGCAGATGCTGCTCAAGCAGGACTCGCATGGCTCCCGCCAGTTCCTCATAAAGCAGGAGAGCTCCTGCAGCGATGCCTCCGGCATCCGGCGACCTCTATGCCAGCAGGACAGCAACGGCTCCAAGGTGTCGCTCTCCAAGCAGGATTCGATCGTCTCCTACATGGAATCGCGCCGAGCAGGTGCTCCAAACGACTCACTGACGGACAGAGATTGTGTTGACCCCCGACGCCCGGGGGCCACTCCGATTTCCCTGCTGGATAAGCGCCAGAAATTCGTAAAGCAGGACTCGGTGATCTCATTCGTGGACCAGCGTCCGGAGCAGCGGCGTCATCAGCTAGTAAAGCAGGACTCGGTTATCTCCTTTGCCGACCAGAGGCGTGGCCTGCTGCACAAGCAGGACTCGCTGATGGCCAATCGCACGGGTGATGCACCCACCCACCACGTCTCCATACTGAAGAAGACGGACTCGCAGCTCAGCTACGGAAGTTCGGCTTCTCCGCGCCGAAATGCGGATCTATACGAATAGGCTTAAATGGGTCAAAAACTAAACTCCAAACTATTGTAGGAACAGGCTAAAAATAAATAATAATAACGTCGATTTGGTCAAACAATGCCATTTGGGGAAAAGGTAAGCCAATGCCTGGTGTGAGCTATAAAAGAAATGACTCAAAGTTGTTCTTAATGTTTTAAACTATATCTTCAATATAATTTTTCAAATTAAAGTGCTTTACACTTGTCCAGGCTTACCGATTCCCCATAATAAATATTATTTGGCCAATAAGTCGACTTGTTTTAAAACGCAAACTAACGCAACGATACCAAAAAACGTTACCGAACCACAAAGGAAAATCCTTATATATTTCTATATAGCAGCTAGACAGGAAGGATCGAACGAACGAGGGATACGATAGGTGATATGGATAGCCCTACGACTGTGATACAAGTCGGCAGTACTGGGTTCAGAACTTGATCGCACATATCCGTCATCGTCGTGGAAACTGCGGGATAGTGCCAGTAGAGAGGGACATCGGGTTGGACCAATAGGGGGTATTTAGTGTGTATATCTAATCAGAGGTCGCTTAGCTAGAACCGAAATGCCACACACGACACAGGAAACATCACACACCATAGACATAGACATAGACACAGACACAGACTCACTCACTCCCCACAGACCTAATAGTTAATAGATGTTTTATACGTGTTTCAGAGGTACTACACAAGATATGAACTACTCCTTGGCTATGGCTATGGCTATATAAAATACCTATACGTACCGTTACGCAGTTTTAAGATTGTTTGTACTCGCAATTTGCTATATCGAATTAATTGAACGGTGAGCGGTAAAGGGAGGCGGGCAGCGAAAGGGGTTAAAATAGCTTTGCTAAACTTTTTGTACGAAGGCAAGAACGCGAGTGAAAATAGGGGACAAGTCCAGTATCATAGTTGGGGAGGAGATGCAAACGAAACAAAACAAAATGAGATAACACCGAGGTCTAAAGTAACGTACCTACTAAATTTTTGTATGGAAATTCTTACAATTTATACATATATATTTATATTGATTTTGGAATAAGCAATATGCAATACATGCGTATGTCTGCGCGTACGCCTTGTATATCTATCAAACAACAATAATCAATTTTATTAGAATTTTACACAACCGAATCGGGGCGGGGCAAGGAAATGTTTGTTAGTAAATGCAATACAACAACGGATAAGGCAATGCATGGCCCAACATCGCAGCCAGATCGGACTATATATTGACTATTAATTCAATATCGGTGGGCAATTGCAGCGAGGAAGGCATCGAACGCGCACAAAGTAGCACTTGACCATGCTGACATTAAGTGGGACACAGGCGACGGGACGGGATTAGATTAGGGATTAGGGCTAGATTAGGGTTAGGCAGGGCGGACGGATGAGTTGGAGTTGGGGTCTGGACGGAGTGACCCAGAAGTGAGCACAAAGCAGTCAAAGATTTCGCACTAAACGTATCACTACAAACTAACAAAGAAGCAAACAATAATCGAACTCAAATTCGTTAAACACTAAACAACACCAATGAACTTTAAACTATGAAATAAAATTTTAACGGATAACACGAGGAGCTGAAGGATATGATATGAGAATCTAATGGTAAAACTATGAAACTAAACGTAAAGATTAACTATGCAATTTTATTGTTAGCCAAAATTTTATAAATGTCAAGTAACGAACAAGTAAATATTTACATGTATACAGAATATATCAAGTATAAAGCGTACGTTATATATCTTTATATACTTCGATGGCATTAGGCGCTGATCCGTAGAGTTTTGGCACGCTTCGATGTCGATCAACGATTTAGTTTAACCGAAAACTCGTACTCCCTGGTCTCCACTTAGACTTGGGGTAGCTTAAAGCCCATTCCAAGAATCGAACAAGTTAGACGCTAAACGAACCATGACAAAGACACACGCGGGCCGTTCAAAACTCCAGCGCTTAATGCAAGGCAAGAATCTACAATGAGGAATATCAATAATATATTTCAAATATACATACATACATATATTTATATAGGCTTAACGTATCGATCAAGAACAACAACAACGTCTAGTAAACAAGAGATTACATTTATACGAAATACATATTATATGCTGCAAGGACGTAAGGACTCGCAATAGAAATGTCCTTTCCCGCTTTCGATTCCACATTAAGACGATCCAAGGAGGAGCAGGATTAAAAGAAAAGTAATATTTATTAAATAAACCAAATTGAACTTTAGGTTTTAAAGTTTTAAAATGTAGAGCATACCCATACACACAGACATACATGTGCATTATGTTCGTTATTTAACAATTGTGGAGAATACAAATATAAAACTGATCGCGCGTTAACCAGTTACAAAAACAAAAGCATGACATTAATGGCAACACAATATTATATATGTAAATATATATGTGTTTACATATATATATGTATATTTATCGCATACAACTAACACCAAAGATACATGCATGTTAGCAGAAATAATAAATAAATAAAATAAATAATAACTAAACTAAACCAGTTTCTTTTAAATACGCGCCCCTTAGTTATAAAATCGATAAGCGACGGTGTATCGGTAAGTAGCTCGATAGAAACGGTTAAAAATTAAAAACAAAAAACTTACTTATTTATTTTGGAACGAAATTTAAATTAAACACATTTTCACATTTTAAAGCTAATTGTATATATCATTTTATTAAATAAATAAATAAATATACATGGTAGATCGATTGGTCAATCGATTTAAAACTAGCTTCGTATCTATTTAGGAATCTTAAACTTATATTATTGAACAGAGGTCAAAGAAAAGACTCAGCAAAACTTTAAAATTAACCAAATATTCACCTAAAATCGTTACCAGCTTTCGATCACTTATGTATATTTAAAACCTGCGCCAAATAGTTATCAATCATTCGATACGCTTTTAACATTATCGGTCCGACGAACGAAACTGACCTCCAGCGCTCATTTAGAAGTGAGATCATTGCCAAAAGAGCTTCAGACAAACTCAGTCGTACCATGGATCGCTGGAGGAATCGTGTTGCCGTCGTTACCGGGGCCAGCTCTGGAATCGGAGCAGCCTGCTGCCGGGATCTGGTGGCCAAGGGAATGGTCGTCGTGGGCTTGGCCAGAAGAGAGGAACGCCTCAAGGAGCTCAAGGCATCCCTGCCCGCCGACCAGGCAGCCAATTTTCATGGTCGTCGCTGCGATGTAAGCGATGAGCAACAGGTGAAAGAGGCCTTTGCCTGGGTCGATCAGGAACTTGGTGGTGCAGATGTGTTGGTTAATAACGCTGGAATAATTCGACCCATGCGAGTTATGGATGAGGACAACTCGGAAGCTTTAAAAGCCATTCTGGACACCAATGTTCTGGGTGTCACTTGGTGCACCAGGCAGATGTTCCGATCGATGCTGCGCCGCAAAGTTAACGATGGTCACGTGGTAATCATCAACAGTGTTGTTGGCCACAAAGTGCCCATGTTGGAGGGCTTGAACATGTATTCTCCCTCCAAGCACGCGATCACCGCCTTAACCGAAGTCCTGCGCCAGGAGTTCATCAAGAACGGTACCCAGACCAAGATAACAGTGAGTTCGGGTTAAATCTAGCAATTCAAGTGATATAAGTAATCCCTCTAACTTTTATTACAGAGCATCAGTCCTGGAGTTGTGAACACCGAAATCTTCGGTTCAAGCTCCATTAACTTGAGCGGTGGCATGCCCATGCTTCGAGCTGAGGATATCGCTGACGCCGTGTCTTATTGCATCCAAACGCCGCCGCATGTTCAGATTCATGAGCTTACTATCAAGCCAGTCGGAGAGCGCTTCTAAAGTAACTGCAGTTTCTTGATAAGGAAACCGACTGCATTTGTGTGAACATTCATACATTTATATTAAACGCTCACAAAAAAATAACCAAGTTAATGGCTACAAATATTTAAAGAATTATGTAAAATAAAATAAACAGAGTATGAAAATGTATACAGTGTTCTACTTAAAGTTGGGGAGAGAGGTCGTGTCAATTATTTAAGCTTACTGTAAAGCCAGTTGGAGAGCACTTCTAAAGTACCCACACTTTTTAGATAATGAAACCAAATGCCCATATTTAGTCTTTAAAAAAAGTAAGGTAATATATTAAAGCTATCATTCCAGTTGCAGAGTTCTTTTAAAATTACCCATGTGTTATGAGAGGAAAACCTAATGCCCATATAAATCTTTAAAAACACATACAAAGCAAAATAACAAAGTAAAAATAGTTCTAGAGCTTTATATTTTGAAATGTGGAATCGGGCAGGGTCATATGCTTCATGCAAACACTGCCGAATGTTTGTATATATGAACAAGCCAGTTGCAGAACTAGTCTAAAGTAGCCGCTACCCTCCAAGAAGAAACCAAATGCCCTTATTTAGTAAAAAAAATAATCATAATAATTATATTGCATCAACACTGCAGAATGTTTAGATATATGAGTTTACTATCAAAGCATTTCTGAAGTACCACCTGTTTATTGATAACGAAACCAAATGCCCTTATTTAGTCTCAAAAAATATAACAATCAAAGTAAAAGCGATAAGCTTATACAGACACCTACAACACAAATAAACAGATAAACAAGAATTCTAGAGCGGTAATACATGTAATGCATACTGGAATATACGATAAGGTGAGATAAACACTGTAGTCGACTTATATTTAAAAAAAATAAATGTAAAATCGCAGCCATGCTCACAATTTTCATTGCGTTTACCATTTTAAATCATATCAACATAATATTAAATTTTAATAAAAGAAACGAACACGAAATTCGAAAGCGATTGCATTTACACGATTTGTTATCAATAATCGATAACGCTCGAATTCAAATATCCCTATCGATAGCACGTTGGGCACGTTCAACATAGTACATCACTAGCCAGCAGTCGTAGTTCGTGTCGGGATTGTTTTTTAGTTTAATATTTCTTAACTTTTAAACTGTAATTACCTAATTGGTCAACCCTTCAAAATTGCAAC
Source organism: Drosophila mayri (assembly GCA_008042485.1). Classification (NCBI taxonomy): domain Eukaryota; kingdom Metazoa; phylum Arthropoda; class Insecta; order Diptera; family Drosophilidae; genus Drosophila; species Drosophila mayri. The sequence continues at coordinate 26,699 of VNJN01008022.1, forward strand.
AAATTCGAATAACCTACTTTTCACGGTCATCACAGCCGTCGCGTTTCCTTGCGCCCACAAAAGCTAATTGAATTAACCACGCACACAGACGCATATAATAAGTCCATCGTCGCCTGCGTCATAAGCTATTTTCGTCCATAAATCCAAAAATCCGGACTGTATGGATCCACAACAGAAGTCCGAGGCGGTGGCCACCGTAGCTCCGCTGCTGGAGGATCAGCTGGACATGGCGGACAGCATGAAACACTGCTTCGAAAATCTCATTGTTATCGACGTGGGTGCGAATTTGACAAACAAAAAGTATAGCCGTGATCTCGATTCCGTTGTCCAGCGAGCCAGAGATGCAGGTATGTCGCTCCGCCGTGCTATGATCTCTGACTGTGTGTTTTCAGTTGTGCCAGATTAATTATAAGACCCGGGCAGTGTCTTCGTTTTGGGGCGAGGCTACGAAAACACCCCAGACAACCGTCAGAAGGTCAGGCGATAAGTGCGAGCAACAAGTGTGCCGCTTATACAGTATATCTTTTATAGCTCAAACATAATAATAATAAGGGTCAGATTTCTACATTATAGGGCAAAGTAGTCAAGTTTAGCGAAGATCAAGGATTTTCTTTAATGTATAGTGAGAGTAAAGGCTATCTTTTTAGTACAAATATTATTTTATATTGCCTAAATACACTTCAGGCTTTCAGAAGAAAACAATGCAATCAATAGACCTCTGAAATTTATGACTTACAAATTCAAGAATGAACAAGTTTCTTTGGTTTTGAAGACGCTGCTGCAAGCGATGAAAGTTCGAGACTAGAGTCGTTATGTGGCACAGTGATGCAAGATGCACTTGCTAACTTTCACCCACTCTTATCTTTTTAGGTGTTCAAAAACTCATGGTTCACGGCACTTCGGTCAAATCGAGCAAGGAAGCGCTGCGCCTTTCGCGCATCTATCCCGACATCATCTACTCGACTGCTGGCATCCATCCGCACGACTCCAAGTCCATCGTGGAGGAGCCGGCCACATGGTTCGACCTGGAGCACATTGCTCAGGCACAGGAGTGCGTGGCGGTTGGTCCCTGCGGCCTGGACTACCAGAGGGACTTCTCCGAACCGGACGCCCAAAAGCAGATATTTGCCAAACAGCTGCACCTGGCCATCCGGCTAAATAAACCTCTGCTGATCCACGAGCGGTCGGCTCAGAATGATTTACTCGAAATACTCGACAAGTATTGAAATATGTACATTTTCCTTTGTTCGGTTTTCAATAAGTTTATGTTGCAGATTCGAGAATCTACCGCCTGTGATCGTCAGAGGTTTCATGGGCACCGCCGAGGAGGCGCTTAAGTATCTAGAGCGCAGGTTCTACATCAGCCTGACGGGCTACCTGTGCAAAGATAAATCAGATACGGGCGTGCGACGACTTCTGGAGGATGGCACCTTGCCGCTGGACAGACTACTGGTGGAAACTGATGCTCCGTTCATGTACCCTAATACAAGGGCTTCGAAGTTGCCGCAGCACGTTAAGACTGGCATCACCGAACGATCATTGTTGTACTTACACAGGCGAGTTTCATTAGATAAAAACGTGTGGGACCATAGTCTAACTTTGTAAATTGTAGATATTGTACCTTCCAACGCAACGAGCCCTGCAGTCTGCCCGCCATCGTTGAGATGATAGCCGCCTTTATGAAGAAAACGCCCGAGGAAGTTGCTCTGGCCACCGCCTTTAATGCCTTGAAGCTCTTCGGCCTGTCCTAAGCAAACTGGTGCCCTGGAACTGAACGAAAAGTGTGCCAACCAGCAGCTTTATACCCGTAACACTATAGATTGAACGAGCCTGAGATTAACGATAGACTCACACACCAATGTGCCTTAACTACTAATCGAATTCGGGATGAAGCGCTCATCCTGAGATCCCTACACACACAAACACACCCATTTATACGATCCCCACAAAGCATGCGAAAAGTACGTATACGTATACACCTATATTAGCCCGTAAAGGTGCAAATTATCGATCGAGATTTGCAAGGTTTAGCTTTAAGTTGTTGGGAATTTCCCGAGCAATTGCCCCCGGTCACCCCTTCCCAAGAAACGGTGCCAAGGTGGTGCCTGATTCGCACTGGTTCGGCGTTTCACGCCTCGAAGCGCGCGCTTCGAAATCGCTAGGTTTAGATGTTAAGTGCTGCAGCTCGTTTTTTGTTTAATTTCTCTGTATTTAGACTTTAGACTCATAACTTTTAGTTGTGTCCCTTGTTAGCCTGTAGCTATGTTTTTGTACATATTTATTCTTGTTGTTCTACGTGACGAGTTGACGATGATGATGATGATTATGGGAAACGTAATGTGATCATTTTAAGAGCTAAATATTTATATATTTAACATACCAACAAACACATTAGTTAGGCTATGAAAGATACATATTGAATATCGTGCGCCTATAAATATTCTATTTTGTTATATTTACATATACAAAAGCGTTGTACTGAACTGATCCGGCTCCGACCCACGGAGTTGAGTCAATCCGCTTTGTGCCCATTGTCCGCACACAGCGCACACACTATTTTCCATTTGAATAAAGCGAATTTAAAACCCAAACGAACAACGGAACGCTTTGAGGCACCATAAATTGTGTATTTTTGGTTCGTTAGCAAACTTAAAAGCGCTGAATATTTTTCAGGTCTTCAAACTGCTCCAGCCTATGCAAATTGTCCCACCACAGCTTCAGACGGTGCTGCAGTATTAGGGAGAACCACGGGGTCAACGGTGCGCTGAACTTTGCCACTGCCTCGTCGATCTTGTCGCGCCGCAAGTATCGCACCTCGCTCACCTCATTGCTGTTCGGTCGCAGCGTCACGTCCTTTTGCAGGAACAGGATGTAGTCGATCTCGTGCTCGCCCCAAACGCCATCTCCCGTGTCAGCATAGTGGATGCGTGTGAGATACCGAAAGTCCTCGGGCTGCAGCTCCTCGGTGGGTATGCCCAGTTCGTAGTTCAGGCGGCGTTGGGCGGCCAGTCGGATGCCAAGTGCATTGCCCTCCTCCCGCTCCTGCTCGATTTCGTGGAGCGGATGGCTGCAGCAGGCGTTCGTGTAGGTGTTCGGAAAGGTTATCTGCAACGTGGGGTTCAGTGAGACTGCGTAATAATGCAATTTGTCATGGTTTTACCTTGTGAGATGACCGCTTTTGCACCAGCATCTCGCCCTTCGCATTGAAGAGAAACACGCTGAAGGCGCGATGCAACCGCACATCTCCCGTCTTGGGATCCACTCGGTGGCAATCAGCCTTAGAAGCTGCACCAATGGAATTATCGTTGTCGTCCACCAGGATACACTGCTCCTTGAGTGCATGCGCCTGCAGCGGATCGTGCACGGCCTCGGCGGGCACCTGGCGCTGCTGCTGCTGGCCCACGGCCGTCGTCGAGCAGCCACGCAGGCAGGAGAGGCGTGGGGTGAGGAGATTCAGGCGAGAAGGCAACATTATTTGGTAAATGACTAGTTTCGAGTGGGGCCAAAACAAATATAAAAGTGAAACTTCGTAATACAGCGCTAGCCAGCCAGCCTGCCAACTTGCTGCCTTCCCCCTCCAGTTGCTTGCAACACTGGCATTGCAACAGCTGTTTCGTGGTCGCAGTATCCCTGGCTATAGTGATACACAATTTGCTCATAATCAGTTTTTCGCTTCCGCCGCTGGAAGATAAAATTGTAAATAGCAACGGAGCTGCCTGACTAAATCGCCGGAAAATGGTAAGCAACCAATCAGCATAGCGTTGGAAACTGTATGCAAGCGTTTTATTTCCCAGATTCGCTTCATACTGATACAAAACCGAGCTGGCAAAACTCGCCTGGCCAAATGGTACATGAACTTCGATGATGACGAGAAACAAAAACTTATTGAGGAGGTGCATGCTGTGGTCACGGTCCGCGATGCCAAGCACACTAACTTCGTGGAGGTAGGCCCCATGTCCAAACCCAATATGAATACTCGGTTAATCCCCGTTTCCCGCTGCAGTTCCGCAATTTCAAGATCGTGTACCGACGGTATGCGGGTCTCTATTTCTGCATCTGCGTGGACGTGAACGACAATAACCTGTGCTATCTGGAGGCCATCCACAACTTCGTGGAGGTGCTAAACGAATACTTCCATAATGTGTGCGAGCTGGACCTCGTCTTCAACTTCTACAAAGTATACAGCGTGGTGGACGAGATGTTCCTGGCAGGCGAGATCCGGGAAACCTCCCAAACAAAGGTGCTCAAGCAGCTGCTGACGCTGAATTCGCTGGAGTAGAGAGAGGAGGCGTTAGTCCTCCGGATCGACAAATCGCCCGATCGCCAGCATTCCCCTAGCCCCGGCCAGGCGTTATACCCGCTTATCGAATCTTCTTTCATATACTATTACGCGTATTATTATTATTATCTATAATGTGTTCTCTATGCAAGCAAAACACTAAAATGTTAAATACCGTGTTTAGAAACAAATGATGTACCATAAGAGATTGTATGCAAGTACAAAGTACCAGCCATTTCATTTTATGAGGGGGGTGTGGGACTGGGATTCGATTTTTTTTCTAGGTTCCGCCCACTCACCTCCGTTGGCCTGTGGCAGTGCGCAGCCCTGGTCCGGTCTCGTTTTGCAACACTGCCGCACACTAATGCCACTTCGTCATTTTTTCAGTCGCCATTGTTCTCGTTCTCGGCCGTCGAATTTGTGGAAATAAACGTATTTCCCTTTGAAATTCGCTGCAATAAATATAAAAACGAGCCACCAAACATAACACAAACGGAGTGCGTGTCGTTTTGAAGTAATTCGGAGCGCGCAAGTCAAGTGAAATAAGTGACAACACAGTCAGCACACACAGCCAGAAATCGAATATTTGTTCGTGGCAAATATATAATCTTGTGAAAAAGCCAGAAAATGTCATCTGTGAATCCGGAATAGTAAGTCGTCATTCTCAACAATTGCGCATAATTGGGTTCTAGAGATCGGAAACAACAGTGACTGGTTTTCCATTTCGAAACTTGCCAGCGCCAGCCTTTGCTAATCGTTTCATTTATTTTTCTGCGACGTCATTTTGCTACGTTTCATAGCCATTCCATTCATCAGCTCTCTCGACCCCTCCACTCCCTTTTGCTGGCGTTGGCAACTCCAAAGGCCCACAATTCATTTGGAAAAGCGAGAATTCATAATAACCGCCCCAAACTAGACCCGAAACTGTGTGTTTCACTCCTAGGATGTATGCGAGTCTTCAATGAAAATGCATACATACTTACGTACGTAGGAGCGGCAGCTGATAGCCCACTGTGTACGCCCGAGAAATATATCGCCAGTTCACTTTTTGATTCGTCCAGCACATCCAATGTTGTCAGATCCCAGCAAGCTACAGGGCGGATGAGTCACCTGCGTGGAGCGCGCGTCCGCACTCTCCCAGCCCCCGATGCCTACATTGTTGTTGCTCTCAGCCGCTACGTAATCAAAAACCCATTCTAGACTTAATTGCCTGTAGCTATCACTTTAAAACAATTAAAGCTGGGATCTTGATTCTCCCTGATTCTGGAAACAGTCCTTCGACTGCAGCATACAAAATGTTACCATTAGCGAAGCCAAACAACCCATTTGAAGAAGCTTTAGAAAATGAAAAAGATTATAGAAAGCTGATCTTTTTGCATAAAAAATGTATAGCCCTGATTGGTCAGAGATTACTGATCAAAACTAATTTCTTAATTCAATTACTACTCTGATCTCAGAACTCTCTAGAGGATAGAGCTCAAGGCCATACCTTATTGCTACTCCCTTGGTTTATCAGCGGAAAGTTTTCTCTAAAGGTTTTTTTGTCTTGGCTACTAAAATGTTTCCCTAGTGGCCAGGTCTTGAGCCGTAATTATAATTATTCCAAGTTATGTTCGGTTTACAACTCACACAATTTTCTGTAATTTGAATTACGAACATACGGGACTTATTATCACACATCACACTTCAACAGCCTGAAATTGGGGGTTGATGTTGGTCATACATCGATAAGATAAAGGCCTCGTAGAAACCGGTTTTATTTGAATATATTCACAGACTAACCAGAGTTTATTTTCCTATTCCACAGCGATTATCTCTTTAAATTGCTGCTTATTGGTGATTCGGGCGTTGGAAAGTCCTGTCTGCTGCTGCGATTTGCCGATGACACATATACAGAAAGCTATATCAGCACAATCGGTGTGGACTTTGTAAGTTAACCGGAAAGTTGCGAAAACTGTTAATGTGTGTGACTCATAAAACCTTTATCTTGCAGAAAATAAGGACCATAGAGCTGGACGGCAAGACCATTAAACTGCAAATCGTAAGCATAAAGACGATAAAATTGGAGCCACCATGCTAATACGACTCTTTACAGTGGGACACTGCTGGCCAGGAGCGCTTCCGGACCATCACGTCGTCATACTATCGGGGCGCGCATGGCATTATCGTTGTATACGATTGCACGGACCAGGAGTCCTTTAACAATGTGAAGCAGTGGCTGGAGGAGATCGAGCGGTATGCCTGCGAGAACGTTAACAAGCTGCTGGTGGGCAACAAGAGCGACTTGACCACCAAGAAGGTCGTTGAGCATACCACAGCTGCGGTGCGTATAGAGTTTTTTAACCCCCAGAAAGATGTGTTTACTGACTATGTTGGTCTTTGCAGGAGTACGCCGCTCAGTTAGGCATTCCATTCCTTGAAACTTCGGCCAAGAGCGCCACCAACGTGGAGCAGGCCTTCATGACGATGGCGGCCGAGATCAAGAATCGCGTTGGGCCGCCGTCCAGCGCCACCGATAACGCTAGCAAAGTGAAAATCGATCAAGGACGTCCAGTGGAAAACACCAAATCCGGTTGCTGCTGAATAACTCTGATTGTGAATCATTATTTTATTATACAATTAAACAAAATTTAAATATAATAAATTAAAACGGAAACCACACAACAATAATAATAAAACAAAAACATAAGCAACGGCTAGACCACAAAATCGTAATTATAATAACTAAAAATTCTGTAATAATAATAATGATGAGGAATGACGAGTAGTGCGTTTATATGATCCTAACCGTGATCCGATTCGATACACACTTTAAGCAAATATGTAATAGGTATGTAGCCAACAACCGGATTCAGATTTCAAACATCCTCAACCACACACACATACAAAACACAACAAGGATACAGGACACAGAGCCTGATACTAACCGTCTTTCTGATTTCAGCTGTTCTGTTCATAAGTAGTGCAAAGCGAGCAAATACGGTGTAGCAATTAACTTAATATACATAACTCTAACCTACAGTAAGATGTTACTTATCACAGCAGCGCGAAGATCGATACCGATACAGAAACCGATATGTACTATTAATTACTACACATACGCATTAATTGAGCGGAGACGACACGACGGCAAGAGCAATTATGTACTGTGTCAGCTACTACTTATAACTATGTATACATATGTATGTGTTTTGAATTACAAATACAATTTTCTAAACATATTATCTCTAGCGAACTTGCTCGCCACACTTGTCTCTGTCATATTATTAAAATTTGATGTAAGTCGCAAGGAAACCAGAACCGAACGAACGAACATTTTTAGAATTAGCGAACAACCGAATCGTGTGTGTTTGTATTTTTGTGTGACGCAAGGGATTTGTTTAGGCACCTAATTAGTGTAATAATAATGACGACATAGCGATGAAGTTTAATAAAAATGATTGCGTGAGCGTAAATTGAAATGGAAAGGTTTGGGATCAATGGACATAAGTACACGCCCCTAGTTTCGGTTTTCACTGTCGCTTAAGCCAAATAAAATCATTCTGTACCGATGCCTATAAACGGTTTGTTTTATTCCCCTCATTTTGGACAGTTTCCAAAGGCATGTACACATATGTGAAGGCCGAAACAAATCTGCACACAAATAAACACTCTTGGCACACACTTCTTATTAGGGTGAGGCGATTCGTATGGCCTTAGAAAAAGAGGAAAAAAAATCAATTATCCAGAGTCCCTTAAAGTTACTTCACTGAAAAGTAAAAAAGATATTTAAAGGTCTTCTTTAATCTCCTCCAAAGTTAAATATATCAGTTTATATATTTATAGAAGTTCTACAAAGCCAAACAAAAGGATTATTTCTTGCATTGTTAGTTTTTTATGTAGTAAAATAGTAAAAGACCAAAGGTTAGTCTAAACTATAATTAAGTTAAAGAATTTGCAGTTTTAATTTCTTTGTATATATGATACTTACCTTCAAGAAAAGCAAAGATATTATTTCAAGATATATTTTTGTGTTCTTTTAGTTATAGCCTTGCAGGGTATTTAAATTTTAATGCGTAGTTTTTGGGCACATCAAACTTTAACTTAATAAATCTGCATGCTAAATTTAAATATTTTAAAAATTAAATTATCCTTTTTAATACCTTTTAAATAATGGAAATATTAAAGAACAATTATTTTTTCCCATTTCCCATTTACTTTATTTGCTTTACTACGTTTTTGACTAAATTAAAAATACCCTGCAAGGATCTAAAAGCAACCATTGATATAACACATCCCTTTGGATATTGTAACCCCATTTAGAACCCACTATTTATCTTGTTTGTATTACTCCAATACTTATTGGTTTCAAAAACATCTTTAGCTTTTATTGACTTCTTCGGAGGTACTTCAGTCTTTACAACAAAATTTCTTCTAAATCTATGACTATTTGCTGTTGGAATTCAACTAAATACTTGAACAGTTGCTGGCAGTGGAGGGGTTCTAAGAGGATCTGTGCTTGCTCAGATCTTGCTGGCTCGCCGCTCCTGCAGACAAGCGGTGGTCACGGTGGCCGCTGTTGTTCCAATGATGGCAGCTCCCAGAATGCCCCGCTCCCGTTCGCTTAGGCCGGAAATGGACAAGCTGTTGCTGCGCCAAGCGGACGACGATGTAGTGCGATCCGTGCCCGAGGAGGTGGAAATGGAGTTGATCAGGAAGGTGGCCTCGCGACGAAGAGTGCGGCGGGGTGGACGGGCACTGGAGCTTCCTGCTAGAGTGGCACCCTCTTCGGCATCTTGTTCCTGGCGTCGCGATGCATTGCGTCCACTTCCGCCCGCCGTCGGATGCTGTCGCTGATGATAATGGTGACGGTGATGATGGTGATGCGTCCGCTGGCCCAGACACGTGAGTAACAGCCGCCAGAAACCGCTTCGGAACTTGGAGGACATCAGGTTGTACAGGATGGGATTCATGGCCGAGTTCAGGTAGAGCATAAAGCGCGAGAAGTACAACAAATTGTAGTAGCCGGCGATGCCCAGGCTCTCCACATCATCGGCGCTGGCCAGGATTACCCAGAGAGTGAAGGCGCGGAAGGGCAGTAGGCACACGAAAAAGCTGGACACCACGGCCACCAGCATGAAAATCACCTGCTTCCGGTGCTTTCTCATCCCATTGCTCTGTTGGTGGCTGTTTCCCTTGGAGCTGGGCGGCACCTGCGAGGTGGTCGTGGTCGTGCCACCTGCTGGCTGAGATTGCGGGGACGTTGGCCGATGAAAGGCAGTGTTTGGACGCAACAGCTTGTAGGCAATGGCCGCGTACAGGAGGACCAGGATGCCAAAGGGTAAAAAGAAGAACACGGTGATACTCCCCACGAAGTAGAGGATCGGCCAGAAACCATCGGCGGCGGTGGTGCAGACCGGGGCATCGGTGCCATCGCCGTAGGGTTCCACGCTATAGCTGGATATGGCGATGATGGGACTGGAAGAATCATATTTCATATTGGATTAAAATTGGATTGGTTTGGCATATTCAGTGGCTGATGTTGTCTGAAAAGTTTTAACGCGCTGCGAGCAGGAAACAAACAAATATTTAAAAGCTACTCAACGGCTAACTACTGCAAAAGTTTTCAGGGGGCGAAGCACTCAACGTAATCACAGAGCGGAAACGGAAATGGGAACGGCAGTGTCTGCTTATACTCATCATACGCACAGTTAAGAATTGTGTGGGATTCTATCTACTCAACTTTTTATTTTATTTTATTTTATTGTACAAGAACGAAAGAAGACTACGAAAACAAATTAAAAAGCTACGTTCATATGGTACAAATATGTATATTTACAGGGGCCCGGTTGGCATTTCTCCGATTTCCTTAGAATTACGAGTAAATAAATTACACGGCTGTTCACAAAATGATTATAGATTTCGCTGGAATGGGGGCAATATGGTGAAAAAACCGAATTCTTTGACCCGTCATGAGTTGTCATAAAAAATTTATTTACTTACAAAATCTGGCTCGAGGGTGTGGAGTGTGTGTGGTTGTATTTATAAGCAGTGTATATATATGTGTGTATATAAATATATAAATATTATTATTTACGTATAATGGCGTAGCTTAGATGTGTGTATGTGTATGTTTATGTATGTTGTATGTACAACTATGTGTTTACATATGTGAAACCTATATCGTGTGCATATTGAGCTAATCTTTTTATTCGAGCCGCCGCAAAGCAGGCAACAGTTTCTTTGGACATCCGGTGATGGCCGCCGCTCGTGTAATGGCGGCCGAATCATGGCCGGCTTATAGAAACTATTTCAATCCACCTAAATCATGTTTATCCGCCGCCTTGATGGGGTTCCCAAACGCATATTAAGCCATTTCCCATTTCCATTTGCCGGGGCTGCACACTTTTCCCACTCTTCGGGACCTAATGGCCATCGGCCAGAGGCCCCAGATCCAAACTGTTGTATGTAGTTGTAGTGCTGTTTGGCTGTCGCTGCTGTTATTTATCTTTGGCACATTCATTCGAGTTTAATAGCCCGAAAAATTGATTGTTTTTTGTACGGAAATGTCCAAGGCGGCGGCCCCAGCTCCGGTACTTCCTTGTGGAGTTGTGAGCTGTCAACGGTTGACTGAAATCGATTATGCCTGCCAAAGGCGCTCTGGATGGGATTTGTGTGCCGGGATCAGCAGCCATCGACACATTCCAGCCAAGTGAAGCGAGCGTGTAAACGGGTTACGGACGATTTCTTGCTCAAGGGAGGTCCATCTTGGGGGGATTTCCTGCAGGAAGTTTGTCCTTCGCCGCTCCAAGCCGGCTCCCACCCAGAGCCACCTCATCGAAACTGATTTGAGGTTTTTGGCGTCGCGGTTGAGGGTTTCTCAGGCTCATCAGGCGGCTATCACTCTCCCTGCGGGCCATCCGCTTGCCCAGCTCCGAGTGCTTTAACATGGCCATGACCTCCAGATCACTGCCACATGGCATCTGCAGTTCGATCTTCAAGCGGGTGCGGCTGATGTCCTCGCTGCAGCGGCGGTTGGAGCTCCGCGATAGGATACTGGAACTCGTGGCAGCCGTAGCATTTGATGAGTTTGTGTTCGTATTCGTGTTGGTGCCCATGCCCAGCGTCAAGGTGCCGCTGCGTCCGCGAGAAGCGCCCTCCTTCCGCCTTCCCAGGGTAACCAGTTCCAGCAACATTCTGCCTGCATCCTGGCAGAGGCGCCGAAAACCCCGTCTAAATTTCGTGGACATCAGGTTGTATAGAATGGGATTCATGGCCGAGTTGAGGTATACCATTATCCGGCAGAAGTAGAGCAGGCTGTAGTAGCGCACCAGGCCGAGGTCATGGAGAGTCTGGTCCGTGCTGAGGATGATCCAGAGGGTGAGCACCCGGAAGGGCAGCAGGCAGACGAAGAAGGAGAGAACGACGGCGCCGAGCATCAGGACCACCTGCTTGCGGGCCTTCAGGCTCAGCTCCGGCTTCGTGGGACGCGCCCGCAGCATGGCGCCCCTGTTGGAGACCAGGTTCCTGGCAATGATGCCATACAGCACCACCAGGGTCACGAACGGCACCACGAAGAACACAGAAATGGTCATCAGGAAGAAGGCAATGGTCCAGTCGGTGATGGCCTGCGTGAGGCACACGGCCACCGACGATCCATCAATGTACTCGGCCAGCTTGTACTCGGCCACCCACAGAATGGGGCTGCTCGGGATTAGTCGATTAGTCGAGGGGGAGAGAGAGCAAACAAGAAACGTAATCAGGTTGCGGGGTAACGGGGGAGTGGATAGCGGATAATGGATAATGGATATGGTTGGAGCCAGGAGGTTGAAGGCAGAGTAGAGCCTAGAGTGGCAGGAAGGAGACAGTAGAGCGGTAAAATAAAGACAGAGGATGACGATGGACCGATGGCGATGAACGAGAGGTTAACCAAGTCTACTGGAAAAAGAGTTCAGGTAACTAATGAACCTGTCTGGCCTAGGACCGAGTTTCGTGATCCGATTGCACAGATGGAATTCTCTTTATTACATGGGAGCAAGGAGCCATTGAAAATGAATATCCACGATTATATACAAGATTATCTGATTACTTTGAGGCGATTTATATATTGTTAAATCAATTTATATTTAATTTTTTTAACTGTTCTTATACATTTAATGAAAATTATAGTCTTTCAAGGATAACAAGAGGATGGCTTGGCTACTCAAGGTTTGCTTCATATTGTTGATTTGCAAATTGCAGAAAGCAAACAGATAAATTCAATTAATTAATAATTAATTAATTTGTAAATAGATTTATTTGTTCAATCCAAAAGGTCTATATTTAAATAAAGGGCTTTAATTATGTTTAAGTAAACGTGAATATATTGCCTATAAATTTGTTGTATTAAGAATATGTTATTTGAGTTCCAATGGATATTAATGAACAGATGGTAATGAAATAATGAATATTATAACATTCATAAAAGTCCTATAGGAAGGGTGCAAAAATATTGTTTTCATCAAACAAACAAAGTTTAAATTTTCGTTTAGTTTGGGTAACCCGAAACGCAGATTAAACACTTCCCCGGCCCGCATCCTCGCCGGCCAGACTTGGAGATGTGACAGGCAACAGGCGGGGACAATATATATTCTGTTCTTTTCCGACGATGATCCAAGCGTGTTGGACGTGCGTCAGCGATGTGCCCCGCCCCCATGGCATAGCTACGCCCTTGGGCTTCGTGTGGCGCGTCTGTTTGAATGTGTTTTAAAATGTTTGGCCGCCGCCTCCAATGGCCGACGGCTTCTTGTGTGGCGTAATTAATGGGTCTCGGTCCGGGATTCCAGTAGTCACCCCACCAAGAGGGCAGCCGAAAAGGGGGTCAGTGGCCGAGCCGAGAATGTGCTGTTTATTTCATTGTTATGGACGCGGCAAGATTTGCAAAATTAAAAAGGGTCGCCGGTCGTAGGTTGCCGGTTGCCCTTTAGAGAACGTCCTTGGTGGCGACCATGGACAAACAATAATAAAGTGTCAATGAAATGAAATCCATGATAGCGGACATCGGTGCTTATTAAAGATGACAGGGCGCTGATAACGGGGAGCTGCCACTCGGACAATGGCCAAGCCCGGAACAGGAGGCCAAGGGTGTGCGAGGAATGTGAAGGAAAAGTGGGAATGGAAATAGATAGGGCAGAGAGAGAGAGAGAGCAGTAACAGTCACAGTTTAGCATTTAAATGGAGACGCTGATGCCAAACAAAAGGCGAAACACCAATACCAGAAATTCCTCAGTCCAAAATGAATGGAAAATAAACGAAAACGAAAAACGGGGCAAAGATGCGGTAGCGGAAACGGAAACGGAAACCCAAAAACAAAACACAAATCATTAAAATGACGGCGATTGACACTTATAATTAATGAGCAAGGCACCGAATGCTTGGACGCACAAAATGAATAAATGGAAATAAGCCATAAACTAGATCTAACCAGGATAATGACGTATATACTATATACAAGAATACCAACACCAGATAGCATGCGATGTAAGTACGATTTAGAAATTATAATGCTAATATTTAATTAAATTCAAGAAAAACCAAAGAGTGGGAGCAGTAGTCCGGGTTTCATTGTACCGCCTCCGGACATTGGAACCGAATGCTTACCTCGTAAAGAGCGCAGCAATGCCCCAGGCCAGGACGCAGATGAGGATGGCCCGCCCCTTGGTGCAGACATAGCCGGCCTTTAATGGCTCGCAGATTGCGTAATATCGCTCGAACGAGATGGCCAAGATGGTCAGCACGCTGGCATGGGCCACGGTCAGCTCCACGAACGGCACGGCCTTGCCTGGTTGGCCGGAGGACAGGAGGAGAGGAGAGCACAGCAGTTAATTAGGTCGGGGAAAATAAACAGACCAGTAAGAGTAGGCAGCACTTACACATCTCATGCCCGAGGACCCAGGTCTCTGGACGGGTGTTGACCTCCACGAGGACGGTAGGCGTGCAGACGAGCAGCACCAGGAGGTCAGCGATGCTCAGATTGGTAAGGAAAATGTTTGTGGAGTTGCGCATATCCTTCGTCTTGACAATCACAATGGGCACCTAGAAAGGAGATGATTTTAAACTGGAACATAGCTCTATAAAGTAATTTATCTAAACTTCAGAATGCCTCAAAATAGTTTATGATATTTAATTTGATTATTTCCTAACTAAAATCAGTAATTAAACAAGTAAATGTTACAAAACTTGTGTGCAACAACAGAATATGTACTACTTAAATGGTTAGAAAACTTTGCAAAAGTTTACAAAGAGTTGGGAGCTCACAAAATGCTCTTCTATTTGGAATTTTTAAATCGAGTTAATTTAAATTGTTGAGAATAGTTTGGAGCACTCACCATAACATTGCCCACCACACCCAACAACATGATGACTATGCAGAAGAACATGGCGGTTGTGCGGATATACGACGGAATCTGTGGCAGCATCTGCTCAGCATCGGCATCGGCATCGGCGCCGTCCTTGGCTGTTGATGTTTCTGCTGTGGTTTCTGTAACTGCTTCTGCTGCGGCAGTGGAGTTGGAGTTGGCGTTGGTTTGGCGGTCATGTCCGTCGGCTGGAATACTATGAGCTGGGTGGTGTGGGCCATCGCCGCCACTAGCAGCGCCACGGGATAGCCCAGCCTGCTGCGACGACGACGCGGTTGAGCCGACGGCTGTTGCTGCAGATGTTCCTGCTGCGGCGGGGAGTGCATCTTGGGCGTGGAGCAGGAGGGCGGGCAGGAGCAGGAGTAGCAGCAACAGGCGGATCCTAGGGCCTACGCCAATGCTGGTCAGCCGTGGTAGCTGCCCAAGCCTGGCCACAGCGACGCCGAGGCTGCCCCTCAGAAGTGTCCTCGCTGTCCTCGTCGTCCTGCTGCGGCAATCGAAATGTATGGCTCGCAATTGGAATCACAGGGGCAACATCTCTCTGGATGGATTACAACAGCCGCCGCCGCCGTCGCCCGCTGTTCAATTAAGTGGGTTACGAGGGGCTGTCCCCCCCCAAAATCCGACGTAATTGCCCGTCCGGCAAGTTTATGCTCACGCTTAAATACGCGTTAATGAAATTAGGATGTCCAACGGCCTCTCGGATACGCTCCTATCGCCGGATCCGGATCCGGTGGCATTAAACAAATCAATCAGAGAGGCTTTGCGGTTGTCGTCCGTGGTCTGAAGTGGTCCTGGAATGGCAACGGGATTAGCATTTAAGTGTCGGTCTTAGGATCAGGAAATAACCGGCCATCGACCATGCCGGCGGCTAACTAACTAACGATAATGAATGAAAAGTTCATTAGGCGCCCTGTCATTTACATAACATTAGAGCATCCGGCCACCCAGCTGAGACTCCTCCATCTCCGCTCTGCCATAAACAAGCTCATCACCATGGCTCGGGGGTTCCTGGCCAGGCGGCACTCGTCCGGAACCAACCGAACAGTGGCGTGGTCCGTCTTGGCAGCAGGGAGCTTTCTGAGCGATTCTAATAGGATTTGCGCCAAAGGATATAGAAAACTCATGGTGGAATGAAGAACTTGTTGCTAAGCTATCGAGACTATTAGTTTCTCTATTAATTTAAGTGATATTTTGATAGTTTCTAGTTGAGCACAATTTTTCCTTTCCTTTTCCTTTCTTTAATTTAATTTAAATATTATATTAGGGTTCTATTAATACTTAAAGATGCTCCATTAAAAATCCACTTTTGTTGATCCCCAAAACGCCGCTCCTGAGTGGATACTGAAGTCCAATCTCTGGTGGCACTGTCGCCCGGCTGACGGCGATTATCACCGCGTACTGCTGCTTGTGGAGATGAGCGGATGATGGCGACAGCAACCCAGACGACCATCTTCATCCTTAAATCCCCATCTTTGCGGCGCGCAACTCGCTTAATTATATTATGCTCATACACACTCAAAGGGACACGAACAGGGACACGAACAGGGACAGGGACCTGGACACTTGGTGGCATAAACACAGGCTTCCGGTGTTTGTCTCTGGGCTTTCGTTGGTTGGGAGCGGGGTGAAAGGACACTCTGTGCAGCGCCATTTTGATTAATTTGATAAATTCATTATGCGCACACCATATTGGCCAACTCGTGGGGGATGGCCTGCTCCTGTCCGGATGCTTTTGACTACGCGCCTGGATCGTGTCCTTTTTTTTTTGCCCCAGCCAAGCTGTGCACTTTGTTTGTTGTCCTGCCGCCGGACAAAAACCACCTCGTGACCAGAGTTTCGGATTGGGTTGAGCGGGTTCAACGTCCCCTAATGACATAACAAGGCAGTTTGTGTCACATTTGGCTTAAAAATGCGACTTTAACGATGCCAAGCGAGGGATTATTTCGGTCTCTATTGGCCATTTTGCTGGGCGTAATTGTTTCGAAAGTTTTGAGTTGGTCATGTTGGCAAGACAAATGAATAGTTTCCAACTTTTGGATGAGAGCTGTGGCCATGCTCATCAATGTGGTCCAGTCGGCTGGACAAGAACCCAAATATCCATATATATAAATATGTGTATATGGTATACGACCAACAACTGCCGCCAGAAACATGCGAGGCCTGCTGCATGTAAATCTGAAAACGGTTTATGGTTACGGCCCAAATCCCAACAGCTCGAGTGTCGTCGAGCGGCATTTTGATGGATAACTTGTGGCCTCTCGCCTGTCTATGGGGGCGGGTGCCAAAATACAATGCGGTGAAGCTCAGGATGAGTATACACTGGGGTATACAAGGAGGTATTAATTAAACAAACCACCGGAGACTATAGTTAAACGTTTCCAGGATTAATTTACTCTAAAAGATTTTTGTAAAAGTATCAAATATTAATTTAAATAAATAATGAAAGCACACGTTCTAGTTTCAAGGAAATTTACCGAGCCAAAACCTTTAAATTTTATTGAAATTTATTTAATAATATTTGTTTTAACAACAATAATAATGTTCCAGGTATTTTCTTTTTTCTCCTTTTAATAAACAGCTAGCATATTCCCTCTTAAAGTTTATATAATTTATGGGAAATATTATGTTAATTTATTGATTGTTTATACCCCCAATATGTCATAAGAAACATGGAAAATAAATACATTATTTATCGAACTTTTTTCAGGTAATATTCTTTTTGTAATTTTTCCGTGTGCACCCTATTTTGGTATAATTTTTTGGCTGAGATTTGAATAAGGTTCAACGCTGCTGCTGCTGGCGATAATGGAAATGGAGCGTCTTGGCCAGCATCCCACAAGGATGGTGGGAATACTTATGTGCGGGGGGCCGAGTGGATTTGCGTGTACGGATGGCCATGTGTGTGGTGGTAGTGTAACGCTTTTTATGGTATTTAAGATTGAACGGAATTTATTGCTGACACCCTAATAAAATTAACATTGAAATGGCAATTTGAGGCGGCAATAAGAATCAGTGGCAGAAGTAGCTGCGGCATCAGCAGTAGTATCGAAATCCTTAGCTCCCCAGAGCTCTATATGTCCGGGGACCCCCTTGCACTCCCACACACACGCATATCTAATCAATTTATCGTTCAATAATAGTCAAGCCACTGGATATATGGGATGTTGACGGCCTCGGGGCGGATGTGCCTCGGCGGCAGCCACTTTGACAAATCGCTAAGCGTGAAAAAAAAAACGAAAGTGCGGGCAGCGGATAAAAAAATTAAAGTCAAGCCGTCGTCAAATTGATTTCGAACTTTCTGGCAGGGAGCATCAACGCCTTGAACCGCTTAAATGTCCTGGGGAAGGCGACGAAACACATTTATTTGGCCCCCAAGGGCAACCGCATCGCATCCTGCGGCTGTGTATCCGTGGCTTCCATCGGCCAGGGGTGTCGCGGGGGCTGAATAAATTGAAATGACTTCGTAATTGTATTTGCGACTCTGGCTAAATTAATCTAACTAGTTGGCATGCCGGCGCAGCGCTCGTGTGGAACCAATAGCCAAAGTAGCGAACGAAAACAACGCAGGGCACAACAAAGCGAACAAAGCGCCGTAAAACCAAAAGCTTGTTTTTCAATTCGACCCACCCATAGCCACCCAAAGTGGATGTTTTTCGGCCAAACTCAGCTGAGAGGGGCGGTGGCGAGTACCCTAAACCCGCCTTTGAGAGCCAAATTGACATGTCGATGGTCATGTCCCACGTTCATGTCCCTTTAATTGACCATTGAATGGCAATTATGGCAGGAGCTGAGGCTCATGGTTATTGGACTTAAGCTAGTGCCGGTTCATATTAGCCATCTTCCATCTGAATAAGCCACATAAGTTTGATTTCATTGGGCTAATGCCCTTCTAGGATTATTTTAGGATACTCGTTTTGTGGGGCTCAAAAGTCCTTGTCCAGACAGAGAGAATATCTTGAAACTCTTAAACCTAATGATTTTATTGTTAAATAAATATTTTATTAAAAGAGAATGTAAAAAGAAAACTATAGCTTTAGGAAGTTCTTACAAAAGATCTCTACGATTAAAAATGTAAATTGTTTCTCTTCGCTGTTCCCATAACATTAAAAAGTTTATTTAAATTTCGTGCAGTGCAAAAAAATAGTTACAGCGACAGGAATTTAAATTGAAAGCGCCAAATGATTGGGCTTTCTATTTTCGAATTACCCTTTTCTTGCCCCGGATTCCAGCCAAGCCCAGTTCCTGGGCAACTTTTCAGCCGGCCCGCTTGGCTCTAATAACTCTCTGCGGCAGTGGCTGCAAGGAGTCAAGGATGTTTGCCCTGCCCGCAGCCTCAAAGCCCCCGAAGTCCATCCTGTCCGATTTTACTTATTTATGCGACTGCTGCGAGCCATGCTGCCATTGCTCCGTCTCGACTGTTTGCCCGCTACTGGATACTGGCTACTGGCTACTGGTTATTGTAACTGTCTGGCTGTCTGTCAGTCGGTTTTTGTTTGTTTGCCCGCAATAAGAAAAGGCAACGGTCGCCGGGCTAAACGCTCAAACAATGGCCAATAGATCTGCAAGTGCAGCTGCGTTCAAGGAATAAGTATTAAAGCCTGAAAATGCTTAGTTTTATATAACTTAAGATCTGTCAAAGATCTCGAGAGACTTAAATGGGGTTGGTAAAGGGAGAACACAAACGGTTTCTTGAAGTTACTAAAGTTTTAAAGCTAAACTTCAGTTCCTAAATCGTTTTTAACTCCTGCAGATTTTCTAGTTTTCTTTTGAAACCTTAAACAAATTATGCTAAATAATAAATAACATTAATATTTACCCCTATTATTTTGGCCATATTTGTACCTGATTATTGGTATACATATGTGTATACAATGTTCATTGCACATTGTACACAGTCACCAATGCTTCTTTGGTCGTTCAACTAATGTTCTTCTAAAGCTAAGAGTTCTTTATCTGACGGGGAGACTGTGTGCCCGCTGTTTTTAAAGGCGCTCAAGTTGCTCATACGCCCTGGTGGTCTGCTCCGTACCGCGTCCTTTTCGCCTGATGAACGTAATTTTATATTTCAGCTCTACGGAGCTTGTTGCTGCGGGAGTTTTGCCACCAAGCCAGGGCATTGATAAGCCATTGGCCGGGGAAAGGCGTTTTATCGCCGGAACGCTGAAAGATGCGACGCTGCCCACGGACTTTAACATAGCCGCAAGCCGGGAAACTCAGCAGCTGCTGTCGCTATATGGTCGCTATAGTCGCTATATTCTACGGACTTGTTTGCCTGTTTGCTTGCTGTGGGAATTCATACAGCACACATTCAGCAGCACCACCGATGGCGGACAGACAGTCGGCGGCGGGTCATATAGCACAGATAGCATTGGCTATTGTTTTACGATTTCATGTATAGGGTAAATAGAGACAAAGGCGGGTAATTTCGAGAGCTGAACCTGGGAGGTACCTCGCTTAACAGGGAATGTTATATAAACGTTTTTATTAATTATTATTATCCTTAGATGGCATCTGGTTAAGTTTAGGATACTATAAGATTTTATAAAGACAACTAACTTTCTTATTTCTATTTAAAATATATTATTTTCATTTAAAATATTTTATAAATTACTATTGGCTATGCATTTTATTAAATATGAACCTGAAATCTATAAAATTTGTAATAAGGAGCAGCTTGGTATGAAAGTAATTTCCAAAAAAAATGGTATGAGATCGTTTTAACTTATTTCATTAAATAAAAAATTATTATCATTTGTAAACTTCGAAATAAATTTCTTATTTTCTCCACTTTTTATCCTAATCATCCTAGATAATTGCAGTAAACCTATATCCCCTAGCCTTACCCTTGGGAACCTCCAACATGCCCCTTGCTAAAGACACTTTAATTGCTTCACAAATGCGCTATATTTTCGGTGAATGTTTGTTTCTTTCTCTGTGTGTGTTTAGCGTATCATGTGGCATTTGAATATGGTCCACTAATGCGTATTTAACATTTGGCTGACCTTGGGCTTTATCGCATTTCACAGAACCAACTGCTAGTGGGAATCCCGATTCGATTGCCATTCCCCAAGGGAGAAGGAATGCAATAAGGTCACATATATGCCGTGTGGGATTCCTCGTCCTCGGTGGAAGCTGCTGCATTCAATGTCCTTCGCATGACTCCTCTGTCATTTCCGGTGGCCATATTGAAAAATGGCACTTGCCGCACTTCCGTTGGGGGCATTATTGAGCTGTGCGTGGCCTCGCATCGTTAACTTGGCCCTAACTCGCATCCTGCCATGAAGCGGCCAAGTGGCTGTTAAGTAAACTTGGGCGTTTCCCCACCAACCATTCAACATAAGACATTCGACATTCCGCACTCCCGTGGCTGCACTCCTTTGGTGTTTCACTTAATTTGTCATCGTGACACTGCCGCCTCCGAGAAGGCGTGGCTGCTGCTGACGTCAGCTCGAAGAATAATTCACGCAGGGGTCCTCGAAGAGTGAGGAATGGTAGAGCTGAGGACCTGTCAGCGTCTAATGAGGGCGTGCGACTTTACGTGCGGCGGGAGATTTAAAACTGCATTAAGAGCTGAGCCACCGCGGATGGCCGATGAGCGATAAGTCCGCAGACAATGATCCGAGCCAAGAGTGTCGAGTGCCAAGTGGTTAGTGGTGGGACCACGGCCAAGTGCCGGCAATTGTCGCCTTTTATTGGCTGCAATTTTTACGAGCTGCCTGCATAGTTAACCGCTGCTGGCCACCGTGGCAGACTTTCACTTTTGCCCATGCCAAGCGTTTTACGAGCGAGAGTTCAGTGACCTTTGGATCCCAACATCACCACCACCACCCCGCCATCCGGTGTCTTAATATGCAAACACAACATTATAATGACCGCAGGACACAAATGGAAATGGAAATGGACGCGTACGCGGCTGCTGGTTTTTGGCCATGTTTTTATGGCTTTTGCCCCCACGGCCACGAGTTGGCCAAGTGCGTAATGAAAAATGTATTTATTGTGGAATAAAAATATTTATCAGTAAATTAAACGCCCTGTCAGTCTGGATCTATCCGCTGCCGCAGATTGTATGACGAAACATCGAAGCGTTCGCAATCAGCCAAAAGAAGTCTTAAAAACCAGCTGGCCGGTCACTAAATTTGGAATGCCTCCGAGAGGAGGGAGGATGATTCGCCAAAGTGTGAGGACAATAAATTCTTGATCTCAGCGGGAACAACAAAGTTCCCTTTTTAATACCCTCAGCATAACGATAAAACTTAATCAAATATATGCCGATCCCTAATGGGTTGACAGTTGAGTAAATCTGGGGTCAAACAGGAAGGATTGCATCAAAACAGGCGGTCTTTCAGTGAGCATTTATTTTAACAAATAACAAATAACCAAACGGGTTCACTTCCCTTTTATATATCAATGAGGGAACCCGAAAAACAAGTTCATATTTACGCGATCAGGGCGATAAATGTCATATTTGATACTAATACGAGCTTCTGATTAAAAGCAGCTACAATAAATAATAATAATTGTAGTGAAAATTCAATAAAGAAGGCTTCTCTTGGTATAGAGATAATGCATCCACAATATATATATAATTATATGAAAACCCAATCCCAACCAAACTGATCCTATTTTTACCATGACAAAGAATACTTCCTAATATTGATCCCCTGGATATGCGATTGTCGCCCCGATTTCAGAAGCATTTAAGCCGGTTTTTGTTTGGCTTCCAATTAAGGGGACTCCGCTGCTCTCCGCCGCTGGCAATTAGAATTGCAAATGAAACTGCCAGGGCAGAGCCAAAAATATAAACCAGAACAATCAGAGCGGCGGCGGCGGCGGTGACGGAGGCGGCAGCAGCAGCAGCTGAGCGTGTGTCAGAAATAAATGTGAAGGGGGAGCCCTGATCCGCACCGAACCCAACCCAGGCCAGGCCAAGACGAAGACGAATCCGGAAATGGCACCAAAGTGCGGAACAAGTGGCCGAGCGAGCGCGCTTTTGGGATGGAAGGGATGATGGAACCGGTCCCAAGGATTGCGTGGGTGCTCACAGTTTTTCAATGACGAGGATGCGCCCAGAAACAATTTGAGAGTAATGATGAAGAAAGTTGTTACCCGGCGTGTGGCTCATTTGTCAGGGATTGGGATTAGGATGGGGACCACGACTGACACTCCGACCAGGGTGGAGCGGGTTATAATCTAAACTGCTCGTTGAAAATAGGCATGCATAAATTTATATGTGGAGGAATGGCGTGAAAAATGGAAAAGCCGTTTATTTAAAGATGTTTGCCTTTTCCGCTCATGCGAAGCGTTATTCTTCTTGTTATTTTCCGTTCCCTGCCAGCGTTTAGCAGGCATTATTTGTGGGCTTCTATTGATTTTTGATCGGGGCAAAGGTAAAAAGTAGCCTCATCGCTTTAATTGCCCAAATCAATAGACATGAATAAAAGAGCTATAAATATAAATGCGTATGCTAGAATTATACAAATTGTGGCCAGTCCGCTGATGATACAGGTATGTACAAGCGAATCAGCTACCAAAACAATTGCGCTTTAATTGGCCTATTGACGGGCCACAGTGCCAGAAACTACGCCAATGAGGGTTACTTCCAGAGGAACGGCTAAGAGCTCTAATTGTTTAGTTAAGCGTAGCTGCATATAAATAGAACTTAATGATGGGAGCATATTTTCCAAGGGGCCATATGGCACTTTGAATGACAAATGAGGCGTTCGTTCCCTCACTTTTTGATTCTTCCGCCACCATTATCCCTTCACCCTTCTAAGAAGCAACGGGTTGACGAGGGTGACGTCGGGTTCGGGTGTCAACTCCTCTATCATTTCCCTGCAAATAAACTTTTCCCATTCAGCGCTTTCAACGCTTCCTGGTATCATTTATCTGGAGGGCGCACAGACTTAATAACCCATTTGTTGCCTGATCCCAGAGTCATGACTCCCAGGCATACAAATGGCCAATAAGAGAGCCAGTGAGACATATGCCGCGGAGCGTAAAAAACGTTAGGAGAACGCACGGAAACGACCTTGCCAGCCGGCAAACATTTGACTTCTAATTAAGCTTCAGCGGCAAGAAAACAAAAATTCTCACAAGGCGATGATTAAGCGCCCACGTACGGCCCAGCCAGGGAGCAGGGAGCCTGAAGCAGGGAACAGGGAGGAGGTAGGAGGGAGGAGTACCTACCACCCACCCTCGGTCGGCCTTCATTCTGTATGCTCGTGCTAATCAAATTGGGTCTAGTCCCTGTCTGCGCCGTGTGTCTTTCGGCCTTTCAGGAGTGGCTCAAAAACTGGCTCGGCTGCGCTATGTTGTTTATCAGTCGTGTCTGCCTCTAATGTGTAAGTGTGCCAAAACTGATTGCATAATTATGCAAATTCCCCGGCACAATATACGTCTAATGAATTACTCTATGAGTCTACCCATACCCGAAGTTGCCGCCTAGAAAGCCAGAAAGTGATGGCCATGGCTCTTAGTCAGCAGTCGAGAGGCTGAAAAGTAAACAGTCAGTGGCCACAGAGAATGGGAAATGACTGAGAAGTGTGAGCCTTTCCTCCGCCTTCTCACAGAGTTTTTCTTGTCGATAATGATTATACAATAATTTGCTATTGTTCTCGGCCTTTGTTTGGGGAGTGAGTTTTGGTAATTACATTTGACTTCAGTCACAGGGGAAGAAGTGTTATGGATTAATCGAATTAGGTTCGAGTCTGCGACAACAGGCAGGACAATTAACAGGCGTCGCTTCCTCATTGCCAGCTGCAGGACTCGAGCTAATGCACAGAGAGAAACTGTGATTTACATTGGGTGGAAAAGGATCCTTCTTAAATTGAAACTATAAATTATCAGCATTTAAGGAAATAATGAAAACAGACACAAATAGGAAGCAGATGGTTAATTTCAAACGCACTTAACTGTCGCCTTAGCAGAAATTTCAAAGTTAATATAATGACCAATTAGTTGAGCCCAAGTCTTAGCCTCATTAAGCCCCTATCCCCCTTCTTATTTCTGTTGTTTGAAACACATGGAGTGCTTCTTAATTAAAATGATATATTTTCTTTTCATGGAACCCTTAGCACCTCTGACTCAGCTAATTCTTGACATCTTTTATTTAAAGGTAAACTTCTTTAAGGCTTTTCTGATTTTCTCCTTGGTGTATAGTTACTGCGTTGACAGTAAATTAAACACGCATTAGTTCACCCCCTTCCTGCGACCCTGCACGTGCCCCCTGAACAATTCATAATCGTTAAACCTAATCGCTGAGCTCATTTTCACATTGCCGCGTTGTTTGTTTTTCCTGGCATAACAAAAACCCACTCGCCAAAGTTCAATCGAAAATTGGCCCATAAATATGAATTAGCGCACGTACAAAAAACAAAGTAAAAGTAAGAATTTTAACAAAATAAATACGACGGGAACATTAAAACTATATCGACAATAATCATCAATAGTTTCCTCCTTTTTTTATTTTGGGTTAAACAAACGTTGCATAGGGAAAATAAAGAAAAGGCTGCCCAACCCAGAATGGCCCACCTTTTATTTGCATTGCGGGCGACGGCGGCTGAGCTAAATTTTGAAAAGAAATTCACGCTGAGAATACCGCTGGCACTGTTTATTATGGCTGTGAGTCAACTGTGCGACAAAAGTCGCGGGCATTTCTTATTCCGGCGGCGTCCCTGCGATTGCAAATGCGATCGCGATTGCCCCAAAAAAGAAAAATGTACGAAACTAAAGTCAAAACAGCCTAAAATTCGAAAAATCGAAAGGCGCCACACACGCGTCTGGCAAATCAAATGGACAGGCTGGATGGACTGACATAATTTGCCCCTCATCTCCCCGATTTCGATGGACAGCTCCATGGACGTGTTTGACCGCATACTTTTCCTTTTCACTATTTTTTGGTTCGGTTTGCTTTTCTTTCCAGCCGAGCGTAATTAGGCAGAGCAAGGCGTAAAAAGTGAGACGCTGCCAGGGGGTAGGAGGAGGAGCAGGGAGATAAAAAAAATGGCAACATGAAAGACGAGCGCATAAATCACAATTCATACTTGTATAAATAAAGACATTTGATTTGGAACCGGGCCCCTTGCCTCTGTCTCGACCCGACGACTGACCAAAATAGCAAAGCCCAATCAACTTGTGATGCAGGCGGAAAATTCTTGAAATGAAATGCCGGCCTCTGTGGCGTATACGCAATAAATTTTCATATTTCTTATGCCGCTCGCGCGGTCTCTTATCCGATTTGCCCCCAGCTCGCTGGTCTGTAAACGATGCACTGGAAAAACCAGTTGTGAGGAAATGCATTCAACAATTAAATTAATATTAAATATTAGTTTCAATATAAAATTTAAGCAACAGGCAATGCTGCATTCATTGGTTTTTCATTCATTTTTTTTACTCTGTTTATAAAATGTATAAAAGTGCTTTAAAAAATCCCTAAAAATACATTACATTACATTTTAATTATATTTTTTTAATTCAGAAGACCCTGGTTAACTTTTTCAATAACAAACTTTTCTCCCAGTGCTGTATTTAAAAACTTTATAAAACATTAAAAAAACACTTTTATCTAAGAATTATCAAAATCATTCTACTCTGTAATAAACCTTTTACGATGTGTGTCTCTCATGGGACACAAATTTGTTGCTTTTAATTTAATAATCCTCATAAATCAAGCATATTTCTTCCTGTGTACAATGGAATACGGTTTGGAGAAAAGGGGCTCGGGTACTGAGCCCACATATGACGTAGAATGCTAAAGAGTCGACTGCCAAAAATTTATAAACAAGCAGAACTGAGCCTGGCTAAGTCGAACTGGGTGTGCGTATTAAATATGTTTGGCATTAAATTGGCGCGGCAATACGGATTGTAAACAAAAGGCCCCGAAGAGCGCCAACAGATGTTGCATTTATTTAATGAGCCGTCGATGGGCGGTGGGCGATAGGCAATGGGCGCTGGGCGATGAGGTGTTGGAAATGTGTTCTTAAGCAAATAAAACCCCATATTTATACAACTTATTCGAGGTATTTTTGGACCGGCCTGGAGTAGTCGAACGTGAGCGGTTAAAATGAGATACAATGAGCTTCTGTGACATCGCCGGGCAGTTCGAGAGCTTCTCGCGAGGTCACGATGTGATAAGGCTCCAGAAGGGAATCCGTTTCGGATTCAAGAAGCTTGCGCCTCGCCACACTTTTCGAGTGTGGTCTCAAGCTGCCACTTGAGATGATGACGATCTTGATCATTGGAATAATGACGATGACTGGGCAATCGCTCAGGCTGAGTAGTGGCATTAATTTGTCAATGTTTATATTTTGAAATCAATATTATCGGCAAAATAAACATTATTAATAACGATGCGTGAACACAGTTCAATGGAGAGTCAGTCAGGGCGATAGAATTATACAGAAAACCATTGAAACGCGTATGCTAATGGCGTTGGAAAAATCACGTTTGCTTTCAATTATCCGATCACATGTTAATATGGCAGAGGTGGGATCTACAAATACTGGTTAGAACTCTGGAAAAATTAATCCACTTCAAGGGTAAAGAAACTCTAAACCAATAGGAAACCCTTTAAAAACCTTACACGTTTTTATCCCAATTTAATTTTCAAATTATCAAGAGCACAACATGTTCGAGTTAAACTCAATAGCATTATCAGAAACACCTTCACTTTGTTTACACACACCGCATGTGTAGACTTACCAACGACAAAAAGCCGGCGGAATACCCAAGATCTGGCCAAAAGACCGGCCGGGATCGGGGGATCTACAGAGACGCTGTGGAGGAACTGTTCCGTCTGCCCGCGCAATGCATGCGGCGGCGGCGGCGAGTGCATTAATTTCCGATGTCAAACTTCACGGCAACACTTAACGAAATTCGTTTTTTTATGTTTTGCATGTAATTAAAAGCATTAACGCAACGCCGACGACAACCGCAGCTAGCTGACAACGTTGTTGACATTAATGGCAGCCGCAAAGTGCAGGCCGTCGCCGGAGGAAAATCAGCCACAAAGACATGAAAAATGGATCTGAGGCATATACCGAGAGATATGCACCTGTCGCCAGATTCTATTTCCAAAATCTCGATTCCAAAACTAACTCTCGTGCGCTTTCTCTGGAGGCCGCTCACGATCCGGCCAACCGCTCGACGGCAAGTTTTCCAAAAGACTAACAGCGCGGTTTTCTAGCAAACAATTTTCATACGCCGTGTTGGCCGGCACGGCCAAAACAACTGGCAAAGCTCCTTGGCTTGGCAGCACCGCCGAAGCTCCCTCGGATCCAAGCTAGTCAAGAGCTTTGCCACTGGGGTTTCCCTTCACCTCCTCCTCCGGTCGCTAGTCATTTTGGCGCGTAAAGCATTCCGTGGGGGCTTTTGTGAATGGAGCCAAGTGCTTTGCCACTTGGAAATTGGTAAGATTGGAGGAGCGCGTAGTATCAGGCGGGGAACTACTACTCAGGGCAGGGCGAGTGATTGGCGGAGGAGTGCGGGATAAAGCTGACTTGCAATCACAAATAATACAGGGTGTTGCGTTGGAGATACTACAAATTGTAGTCTGCAATACATATTTCTCACAGATACTATAATACATATCACAGGTACATTGTTTTTAAAAGTTTTTTTCTTTTAGTTTAAACAAGTTTAACGAGTGGAAAATAAGGCACCAATAATTTTTATTTAAATATTTTTTTTAAACATAAATATTTCCGTTAAATAACATATACTTGTACATTTAAGGGGTTGCACTCAAAAAGTTAAGAAACAACCAATTCAAGTTGAAATATAGAATATTATAGCAAAGTATTATTGTTCCCAGGATCAACCATCAATTAATTAAATCAAATAATTATTTATTATAATTTATTTTAATCAAATCTTTTTTTATTTTGTTTTATTTTTATTATCATATTATGATTTGCTATTGTTATTATTTCTCAATTTCTTTTTAGGACATTTCATAATCCAAACTCAACTTATAAATAAAACAGTTACTGCTGTCAAGTTCATATTACCCTTGAGTACTTTGCGATTACAATATTGAATATTAAGTGCCATGAAGTACGTTTATTAATTTCAGAAATTGCCTTTAATAAATCACTAGCTCTTATCAGAGAACTTTGTTCAATAGTTTTGCAGCGCAGAACTAACGTAAAATGGAGTGAAAGGTTTGCTAAAAGACTATTTTTTGTTTTCATTAATGATTTATTTCATTAATATTTTCTGAAGAAATTTGCAAATGATAAACATACCTTTTTTGTTTTTAAATAATATTAAACTAATTGTAAAAATGCATCTTGATTATTTTATATTTGCAATAGTCCCCAAACGCCTTAATGCACGAATAGGCTTAGCACAAACTTTATATTGTTTGTGCTAAGCCTATTGGAAATCCTAATGACAAATGGTAATTCCCGCTTTTATACTTTCAGCTTATTCTGTATAAATAAAACAGCTTCTACTTATAAGGTTGGGTAATAAGAAACCGGTGTTTGATATTAAAATAAAGATACAATTAATAAGATACAATTAATAACAATGCTGTTTACTAAAAGTTATCAAAGTGATAACCTTATTAAATTTCTGTTTCAGTGACTTCAACAAATACTTTGACCCAGTCACCTGTTAACAAAAAAGTTCCACACGTGCCTAAACCTCTTCGTTCTGATTAAAAACTTATAAACCATTCGTCAGCATGCACTTCGGATCTGTAAACTTTGAAGGAGAAAAATTCTATCTAATCAAAGCGGTTTCAGTTTTTAGGAAACAATAAATGGGGTTTCCTTGTGCCTTCTTTTGAGCCAACTCAATATGAAATGGCATAAACAACCGAAGAGAACTCTTATCGCAGCAATTATAAACAAAATGAGCAATCAAAACAAAATAATAGCCGACTGGATTTCCCAGGCCCCAGACGCCGCAGTATCAGGCAACTGGTAGCGTTTTATTTGGCTTCTTGAAACTCGATCAGATATATATTTTTTAAGAGGTCGTTTAAAAGAGCGAGCCTATCTAAAGTCGTGGGCCAGATAATCTAGTTCTTTACCTAAGAAACCTCTTTACTTTATTAATTCGCTGCAATCTGTATTGTTTTTAACTTTCTAAGCTAACTATACTAATAACACTTTATTAATATAAACAGCACTGAATTTCAAAGTTCAAGAAAAACCCACTTAAGAGTCTCAGACTTTTGAGTCACTATCAAGTCAAGGAGTCAAGGTGCATGCCTGCACCTCGTGGGTTTTAGTAAAGTTTGTTATGGATTGTTTTATTGAAGCTTATATGTACATATAAATATTTATTTTTTCTCGACACAATCGTTCTAATCTTAGAGATTGAAAGATAAAATAAACACTAAATAAAGGATGTTGTAAATACCAAACCAAATAATGCTGGGCTTTGGCCTTTTCACTTGTATTCTGAGATAAATTGAAAGTTATTTATTTTCTTGACATATTATTAATCCATTTCCTGTAAATTTCTTAGTATTCATAAACATTTTGTTTAAATATACAAAAATTCTTTATTTTCACAGCATATTTGTAGGGTCTCTATATAATTATTTTCTATATACTATTCTAAAAACTATATACAACGAGTTTCCTTAATACCTAATTAGTCGACTTGGCTTCCGTATCCTCGCTAGTCTGCAGGTCAATCTTGCTTTCTAGAGGAGGAGCTGATGCCGATTCAGTATCCAGCGGAGGTGCAGCTGACTCAGGAACTTGCTTTTCCAAATCAATTGGCGGCTGATTGGCCTCTGGCACAGCCTCAACTGCTGGCTGGATCTTCGGCTGGGGAGCTGGTCTACGGTTTGGCAGTATCAGACTTTCTAATCCCCCACAAGGAGCTTCGATGAGAATGTAAAGAACATAGGCAAAGAGAACAGAGAAACCAAAGTCCTGCCAGAAGCGCAGCATCTGAAGGAGACAATTGTAAAGGGCTTAAAATGAGTTTATCATCAAAAAAGCTCTGAATACTCACAATATCGTAGTTCGAGAAGTAGGTATTGACACGCGTACGTCCTCCATTGAGGTTCTGTATAAACAGATGCCCCATGTAGACGCAGAAGGACAGCTTCGAGAGTGGCTGCCACAGTGGCGAGGTAAGGAAGGAGTTGGCCAAGCCCCCGTATCCCTGCATGCAGGCAAAGACCACCCAGCTCAGGCCCAGGGGCCAGGCGATCCTGGAGAGCGACACGTAGAAGGCCTCGTTCAGGATGGGCAGAGTTTTGCTCTTTCCCATGCCGTAAGGATACATGGCAAAGATGCAGGTCAGCAGCAAGGCCAGACTGGTGATCCAACCCACCCAGACAGTGGGACGGTTCAGCTTAATAGACTTTCCGCGGATCGAGTGCAGAAAGTAACCAAACAGGAAGCCAACCAACCAGCCCGAAGCCCTGGTGTGTGTGTAGTGCGAGAGGTCAGTGCTGCCGCCGCCATCGGGTCCTCCGCCTCCGCCACCATTTATACTATAAAAATTAATTTAAATAAGCTAAATTCGTTTTGAAGGCTTACAGCAATCCTTACAGTGAGTAGTCATTGATCACCATAATGCTGAACAGGTAGGTGGCCAGACCCAGCATTAGAAGGAGCACCAGCGCAGCTCCCTTTTTGCCCCACTTGTACACAACGATCAGCAGGATGGGGGCAATGATGTACAGCTGCATGTCGATGGCCAGGTACCAGGTGTGAGCCAGGCACTGAGCAATAAGATGATGGTTAGCAGGGCTATTTAATGGCAATTAAGAAGGACTCACCTCCTTGTCAGCCGCATAGTTCTGAATGTAAAGCAAGGTCCAAAACCAGTTGTCGTTGCAATTATCGTAGCTATCAAAGTTCCAGTTGCCATACAGCGGCCCATCGCCGACCAAAGGCAGCACCTTCAGGTAGATAAGGATGGACACGGCCACGATGGGCGTCAGCCGGAGATAGCGATGCAGATACATCAGCGGAATATTCAGTTTTCCCTTGGCCCTAAAATGATAGCAGTAATTGGTTATAGGAAGTTCTGGTTGAGACCGAAGTAAATTTACCTCTCCATGGCGCGTAGAGGAACCATGGCCACAAGCAGGCCGCTGATAAAAAAGAAGGTGTCCACAGCGAAAACTCCCTCGTAAATGACGTCCATGAAAGGCGTCTTGGCCCACTGTAAAGGGGTGTGAAAATCATTAATTTCCAATTCAATTTATTCAAATTTTCTGCACTCACCGTGTACACATCATACAGGTTGATGTTGGGCGATGTAATGCCAATGATGTAGTCGTGCCCGTAGCAAACCCAGATCAAGGACATACAGCGGATGCCATGGAGACACTCGATCACATTTGGATTAGATGTCGTGCTAACCCGGAAGAGCGAACGGGAGTTGGCACGGGCAGAGAAAACCTTCAGAATGGCTGGTAATTTTTCTGAAAAATGAATAAAATCAAGGAATATATTGGAAATATCCTTTAAAGGTTAATCTCACTTTGATCCTCGCATAGGAAATAGTCATAAAGGGTAGCTATGCCCACGATGGCTCCAAAAACAGATAGTAAAACTCTGTTTTGAAAGAAATAATAAATATTTTAAACAATTTAGTAGAATATAAATACAACTTACATTGTAAAAATGGTAACAGCATCGTAGGCCTCTCTCTCCGCGGTTTTGCAGGTACCTTCGCTAACTAGATTCACATTGTCACTGAGCTCCAATCCGATCAACTGCTTGAAGACCCGACGGAGCAGTGTGTCCATGTTGGAGGCCGAGCAGGCGGAGGGAAAGCAGACAGCCGTCTGGACATTCATCATCCTCATCATGCCCCCGGCATTACCCAGCAGCTGCTGCAGCGGCAGCTGGGCCAGGCAGTACTTTCCCAGCAGGGTGTAGCTGGAGGCCACAGTCTGCTCGATGGCCACGCACTCATCGTAATGGCCAAGATCCTTAAGATGACCCTTGAGGATTCCAGCCGGTATCGATCCCCAAGAATCAATCACTGGGCACAACAGACATACATATTTAGGTTGCCATTTTAAGTATCTATAAATCCCCTGACTCACTTCTAAATGCCCAAAGTTCTCCGCTAACCAAACCAGCGGTGAGCTGGGCAAATTGCGCATAGCACTGCAGATCCTGGGCGGTGGGCAGCCGCGCCTCAGGCACCAAATCTTCCAGAGTTACGTTCTGGTAGAAGCTAAAGAACTCCTCCGATAAATGCCGCAGCTTGTTCAGCCGCTGGTAATCCTTACTGTCCAGCTTGAGGTCTTGGTTCAGCTGCAAGTCCAACTCGACGGCGCTGGCCAGGGCCAGGCCAAAAAGGAGCCGCACTACTACCGTGATTCTTACCATATCTGTGGGCTTCTAACCACCGAATGTTTTGCATCCGGACTAGAGCAACCCTTTTTATAACCGATCGCTGGATGTCTGGCAGTCGTCTGAGATAAGGATTAGTAATATATGGGCTCTTTCGATTAGTCCAATTTTCATGACTCTGCAATCTGCGAAAGGCCTTTTAGTACGAATTTATTATTTTGATTGAAATCTTCTCAGGTAACCATTGTGTTTGCATATTATGGGGGTCTGGATTATCTTATCGATGGCATTCGCAAGAAGACCTACATATTGTACACTTTTATATTTTAAATTCCTAAGAATAATAAACAAAGATTTATTGTAAGAGGAATTTGCACTTCATTGTATTATAGGTCAATTTTTCGCAGAAGGGAAACGGCCTTGTCCTTATCCTTGATAACTATTTCCCCAGGCTCTTCCACCAGGCGATTGTGCTTTGCTTGTCACGACTATAAAAATACTGCAAATCACTTCCATATCTGCCGGTGTCTGGCGGTTCTAACGCACTCATAGCACTGGTCTAGGGGGTTTTCAGGTGTTATTTATAATTCTATGATTAAGTAGATGCGATCAAGCCGGTAAGTTGATAGCAAATGTATCTTGGTTATCTGATTTTTGCAATTAGTTGATTTGCATACGTCTAGTTTCCAATAACTGGATCTGCCGCCGCATTGCAGCCAGTCACCTAAGAATATATAGCTCGCTTTATGAGTCTGCTTCTTTAATGATTTTGTAATTGATCACATAATTAATTTTATATCAGATTTTATGTCTTGATTGGTTCAATATTGAAAATTACATTTACTTCCTGAAGAAAGTTCTAAGAATGCCCCAACTTTTGCAGTACCTTCTTGGTGAAAGGATACTCTGAAAAGGAGAGATATTAAATATGCCTCTGTTCGATTATTTACATAAAAGTAATTACATTTTATAGGAAAACAAATGGTGTTGGCGTGAGCCAATCTTATCGATTTCAATAAGCTCTTCTGACTTGCCTATTCAAAATTCCTCAGAACCCCCAATCAACGATTTAAGATATGGGTTAAATATGGGTTTTCATGTGAGTAATGCGTGGGGAAAACTTTTGAAGTGGAAAGGCTGATATTAGCCCAATTGGATTTCGCAGAAAAGCAAGCTAGTTAACTTAACGAAAGTTGTCATAGGCGGCCAATTAGAATAGTTACTTATTTATATAATTGCTTTAATTCGAATTATTATCTCTTGAATTTGTGATTTGGAATAGTTATTATTTATTATTTATATTGAGCTTAAAATATTTTCTTAAAAACTAGTTAGCGAGGGGTGGTAACTTAATGAAAATAGTCATACAATGATATTAATAATTACCCAGCAAAGCGGGTTGAAAATACTATTACATTATCATTAATTAATTTTATTTATCACTTGAAATAATGATAACTGGGTTTCCGAGCTCTCAGGTGTTTTAATAGGTTACTTGAAGTTGGAATATCGATTTGCTTATTACAATCACCTCATTAACATCGGGCGACATTTGCATTTAACATGGCCAAGTAGGCCGTCTCTGTTGCCACGCCTATGCTCTAATATGACCAGATAGCTGGCCAGCAGCTCTAATGATAGTTTAATTGGCCGCATAATTCAATTTGAATTGGCCCAGCTGTCCGGCTGACGCGGCTGTCTGGCTGGCTACCTGGCTGGTTAAATGTGGGGAAGTGCTTAGTGCCCAGACTCGGTACTTCCGTGCGCCCAGTGGCCAGATTCTTGCAAGTAATTACCCGCCGGACACTTGACACGTTCGCTGGCAATTGAGATGGTTATGATTGCGGCACGCATGTCGACGCAAAAGCGTCGCTGTCATTGTCATGACCAACACGGCGTATGCGCAACAAGCGGACCCAATCGAAAAACGCCAAATCGCACAGATCACAACAATGTCGACATCAAAAGAACAACATCGATCAGCCGAATGCGAAAGCAATCAGCGCCGTCGAATTGTTAGATTCAACAGTTGGCTGTCCGCCTGCCGGCCAGCAGCTGTTAACAGTAAATTGTCCCGCTCCGCGTCGAGTTGTTTTGTTTAGGGAAATACTTGTCGGGGCGCAAAACGAGTTGGACAGCCCCATGCAATAGTACACTTAGGGAAAAGCATCTGTCAAAGGACAGCGTCAAAAAGTAGGTAAAAATCTACAAATATATATTTAACAAATCTTTACAAATTAATGTAGTTAGACCTCTGACCTGAGCTTATATTTATATTAAGCTTAAATTTCCATTTCCATAAATAAAAGGCTCAACATGTTTTAATAAAACATAATTATTTCCTAAGCCATAAAAAATCAAAAGAAATCCCAGAACTTTCTCAGGCATAAAGCCAATCATTTAAACTATTATGTATTAAATTAACTTTAAGTGCTAATACTAATAATATTTCTTTCTCTGCATAATATCCGCAGTATAAGTTCGTCACAATCATGCCTTAAACAGCTCAAATCGCTCGAATCAACAAAAACAAATGAGAACATTATAGCCAACAACGGAGGCAGTTTCGTAGAACTGTCCAACGAACGATCGTGGCTGATGGATGCGTCACACTTTCTTTTTGGGGAAGTCCGGATGCGATGCCAGCCGACTAGCAGCCGGTTCCAAAGGTGCCTCCTCACGGCCGCTGACGTTGCGATCTGAAAACGTGACTCGGGTGTGAACTAAGCTGAGATACGTATCTTGGCATCCCGCAGATACAGATACAGATACGGTCAAAACAGAGAGACTGCGGGCTAATCTTAATTGGTTCAAAGCTAATATTGGGCACACCTTCGCTTTGTTTCATTCGCATTTATAGAATTCAATTAGATTTCGGTAATCGATTAATTAGCAGTTCTTGCTGATCACTTTTTAAGTGCCAGCCTCTCAGTCCGATGTCGTAACATTTTGCAGGAGTGAATCACGTAACCAAATTCCCATTAAACTGCACTTAATGTGTGTTGTGACCCAAATCTCCCTGTGAATCCTTTTGTTTCAAGCTGCGAAAAAAGTCCCCTGAAAGGCATTTCTTATTCGGATCATGTGCGTTAAATGCAAAACATTTAATTAGTAAAATAAAGCAATTGAAAGAAGGAAGTCAGTACTTTATATGGAACGTTTGCAATGTGTAGGAAAATCAGTGCTTTTTTTATGGTCAAGCAGCGTTCAAGCTGACGCCAATTATTTTTATTATAACAACTAATATATTATAACTGCTTTAGTTATATGTATATACTACGATAAGAATCGCTTGCTAAACACTTGAAGTATTTACAAAGTTGACCGCTAAATAAATTAGTTGATGTTTGATATTAAAATGAAAGTGGTTTTCAAGTTATTCTTGCATTCATCAATTTTAATTGAAAACTAATTCCAGACTAGCTGTCATATTTTGTTTTATTAAACATCAATTGAACGCTAATAATTGCTTGGCAATTATTTAAATACTCCCAGAAACTTCACCCGCATTGCTTTTAGGATCAGTTAGATTTTATTCTTGTTCCACCAAAGATCTGCTAATTAATAGTCGATTTTCGGACACCTAAGCACCATTCGAATGTGAGCTCTCTTTAAGCGTTTAATCAATTAACTGATTAACCTTGATACTGCAAACAATGATCGACTTGAGACTTGTCTGCCGTACATATGATGTCCAAGATTTCCAGGCGCCTGAATGCATTATTAAGCAGTGGATATTTATTGAGTAATGATTGATTTAAAAGTCAGGGGGGAGGGACAGGCGCCTCAGCTGCAAATTTTCACACTGACTCCATAATGGGAAACACAACATGACTGCTGCTGGCATATATCAATATCCCTCTCACATCGAGTGTGTACACTTCTATGACAGCTACAGCTTCAATCTACAAATTGCAGTTTCTCTAATGCTGATGCTCAGTTCTTATTTATAATTCCATTTTTAATTACGTTTTTACTTTCGCACGATTCCAAGTGGTGAATTAATTCGCAGGCTAAATGCCATAAATCGCAATTAATCTTCGACCGAGTCTCAAGCATGGCCAGTCGTAAATTCGACTATTTTGTAATTACAAAGAAGGAGTTATGGTTATAGTTAACTTTGTATATAAAAAAGTTGTAAAAATACTAACATGCCAGTTTACAATTTAAAATGGCCAAGCAATAAATTTGTTAGTTGGAAATAATCAGACCGTGATGGGAACTGTCCAAATATATTTTAGATTCGAGCTCATAACTACTCGTGTCTACCTTATCTAAGTGCAAATCATTTTCAATTACTTTAAAAAACTATTCTTTTAAATATATGGAACCCCTGTTTTCCTATATTCTTATACAAACAGAAACTAATTCTCTTAAAACAGTCTAAATGCTTGAATCCGATTCCTGGTTAACTTCCTGGCAATATTACAGGCCATTAACCCCTAGAATTTTAATTTGTGGTTACTCAAGGGCTCTTGTTTAAATAAATTTTGCTTTAGCCTGTGCCTGTAAATAAACTAAAACTAATTTTATATTCCGAAATGGGTAAGGAACTTAGTTTAAAATTAAAATCTCAGAAGTAGTTTGGAAATGTAATAATATAGACCAATTTAAATCTCAACGTTCTTTGCTAACAAAACACTAATAACCAGACTTAGGAAACTAATATTTTATTTTATAAATTTAAGTTGATTTAGTCGCTCTCAAAAGCAAAATAAAAACATAAATTCCCTGTCATAACTTCCCAGTCATAGTGCAGTTTGGCTAACTCAACTTATCCCGAAGGACAGATCAATTGAAATACTGCTTTCTAGAGTGTTATTCCACTTTCATCGAACCGCTGGCTGCGGTCTGCGTCATGCGAGGGATTTCCAAGCGTCTAGTAGATAAAAAAACAAATCCAAACTATGTGTTTTGCCTGCCAATTAGCAATAGTGCGGGGACGGGGACAGCCAGGAATTTCATTTCAGTTCCTACGTCACAGGGCGCCGGCCCCGCTGAATATGGCGGCCAAACTATACGAAATTCTAATCCGGCATCCAACATCCACACATGCTCCAAGCTCCCAGCAATAATTGCAGCGGCTGTAAGAGCAGGAACTGGTTTTTTTTTTTCTTTTTGTCATTCTGCTGGCCTCTGCCAGCGCGGCGCTCTGCTCCGCCATTCTTCATCGGGCTGTGCGCCCCGACTGCGCAGTCCGCTGGGGCAGCGGCAGAGACTGCGAAGCGGATCGAATCCGTCGGATATATAAGTTAGTCGGGTGCTGGGATTCTGATTAGTCTGCGAGCGCCGTTTACAAGTACATAGCACGTTTAGTTTCCAGTTGCCAGTGTGCGTTGCTAGTTTTTTTTGGGCGGAAAGCCTGAATCCAGAGTGAAACGCAAGTGAAGTGACCAAGAAGGAACTCTTTTTCGAACTGGTAAACTCGCCTTGTCCCCCAAAAAAAGGACATTGATTGATACGTGCTCAGTGTGAAGCGGCCGCAGATAAAGAGATTTGAAAGAGTAACCCAAGACTGTTCAAATTGCCAAGTGACAGAAATCTTAATTATCTTAATCGGTACGTATACGTGATTTTCAAGTATTTATGAAAATTTTCCGAAATTATTTTATGCAAATTTAGGTGGCATGCATGTTTAGCAGTCGTTAACAAAATAATTCTCGCGTAATATTAGTACCTCGGTGTTTTACGATAAATTACATCATTTCCGACAGCAAAAAGCCACGTTAAATTCATTAGCCGAGAGAATATTACATAAAAAAAGAAGAACACAAAAAGTGCAATTAATTTTTGCAAAAATAATGGATTTTACAAAACCGTTTTCACCTCGCCTCAGTCGTTAAAGAACTTATTTTCAAGCTAAGGTTTCGTTAAGAAGTAATCAAGTTTCATGAGAAATAAAATAATGCCCCCTGGCATGTACAGCATTTACATTGAGTTTACTGCAGGATTATTTGATTTTAAGTAGCTTAAATCAGGATAAAACATTGTGGTCCCAATTTGCATATTTATGTATTTTAAAGTGCTCGCGGATGACATTCTGGGAGCAAACCAGAACGCCTTGCTTAACCCGTTCCGTGCAAAATATCATCGAGGAAGTAAGCGAAAAGCTTAAAATAAAAAGGAAACTTGATTTGCTGAGAACGGCTGCTCATTAGTCGTGAATGCACTCGAAATGTAAAATGTAAAAGGCAAACAGAATTCAAGGCGGGACAGCCTGAAGGGAGAACTCAATTAACGCAGCTCCGAGCTAAATTACATATTAAAGTCTTCAGTTGCAGTTGTTTACCCAGCATTTAGCACCTGGCTCTTGGCTCTTGGCTCTTGGCTGAAAGCCATCGACATAATGATAATGAGCGTTAGCATAAGTATCCCGCAATTGACATTTAATTTGTCTCGACATGCTTAACTAATCGCTGCTACACATTTGCAAACAAACTATTAACGGCGGTCACCACGGCGTATACGTACTCGCGAACGGTGGCCAGCCGTGATGGATTTATAATTGCAATTGAGTCATTGATCGTTGATCGGCTATTAATTATGTTAAGTATGTGCTAAGTATGTGTCGTACACATATGCATTACAAGTGGGTTTTATGGATGCAAGATTCGCATTTGCCTAATGAGCTGGTTAACTGATTCTCGGATTGACGCAAGTCTCGACTCTGCTCTGTGCAGAGATCGTTATTTGCGTATTCTTGTGTGGTTTTTTCAACTGGCCTGCCACTACTGTCTACCGACTACTCATCCAATTGACTCACAATCGGAAATACTGTGGAAAAACAACATTGGATGCGGCAAAAAAAAACCCCACACAGATCACTCACTCGCCGGGGACGACCCCAGAGCACCGTGCAGATGCAGCGGGCCCTGTGCCATGGCTTAAATTAGGCGCTCTTTACTCAATTA
This sequence comes from Drosophila mayri, assembly GCA_008042485.1. Classification (NCBI taxonomy): domain Eukaryota; kingdom Metazoa; phylum Arthropoda; class Insecta; order Diptera; family Drosophilidae; genus Drosophila; species Drosophila mayri. The sequence continues at coordinate 66,552 of VNJN01008022.1, forward strand.
AGCAAATCAGGCAGGGCGGGCAGCAGGAAGAAAGCCTAATACAGATAATAAAAGCACTAAACTGGGACTTTATCAGAGGGAACATATTCGTGCCCGCCTCCCACGACGAGACGACGGTTCGACAGAAACAAATTAATTAGCCACACACTTTGAGTTCGCCACCGACGGAAACATTTGAGCGACACGAGATACTAGATAATCGGAGCGGCGACCTTAGGCAATGTTGTTGATCCGGCAAGTGCGCCAACACACCACTGCTACCAAACAGTCATTCAACCCGGCCGAAACGCAGCCAATAATTATGTAAATTACAAATTACATGGCAGCCAGATAATTATGGAACGATTTTCCAAAAGCCACAGCGCCCCAGAACTCACTGCAAACACTGCAAACAATCTAACACCAACGCAACCTTGAGCGGAAAATTAAAGGCAGTGCTCGTACTCTGCTCAGTATGTCGGGTCTTAAATGCTTTTCAATCGCCTTGCTGCTGCTGCTGCTTAGGTTTTTTTTTGTGATGTTTAATGGCAACAGGGGCAACGGCAATAACATTAAATCAGCCGCATGGATTTCACCTCATCAACGGAGGCAACGAAGGTGAACAGAAGTCGCTGTCGCTGGATGCATTAAATCGATGATGTGAAATGCTAGGAGCCGCAGGGGCCAAGAATGCACTCTATGCCAACTCCAAGACAATGGCCTAGCGCAGACGCACGGCGGCGGCATTGTATGCAGATATGGCAATCGTATGAGTACTCGCACTATATGCTTGGTCCCAGATATGCAGTCGCCAGTCGGCAAACATAGCACAGGTTGTGTATGCAAGTGAACAAACTAATTGGACTCACACGGCGCATACGTAATGGGCGCTTGGGAAATGTTCTCTGACTAGCCTTGAATTCGTTACGTATACGCCCCGTAAGCGCTGTAAATTGCTTGACCGCCGAAAAATGTATGCCAAGCGGGGAATCAGAACCAAGCAAGTCCAAAAACCAGAACCAGAAGACAAGACTGGGCCAACAGCGAATTGCGGCGTTGCGCAATTAAGGTAAAAACTTGTTTGCAGCTTACCAATTGCGACTACAACTACTTGGCTTCCAACAGCCAGCCAGCTAGCTAGCCTGACGCCTGCCCATGCCCATGCCCATGTCCAGTGTTTCCTCTTTCGCTGGAGAAGAAGCGGAAACACATTAATAATTCATTGAGCATTGGCCCAAGAAGCTTCCTGACCAACCACCACCTTGCTTTCCTTTCCTGCTTCCCAGATCCGGAGTCTTTTTTTAATGAGTTCTCACATCAAAAGCCAATTGTAAAACCAAATCAGAGATTAACATTAGCTAAGGCCAGGGGTACAAATAATTGCCGTTCTTGAGCCTGTCTTCATGTTTTGGATTAGAGTGCTTGACATTGGAGCCAAGCAGAATCAGATACAGATACAGAGATACATAAACATATATAGTCTCGGACACCAGAAGTTGCCGGCCCAATGACATTTTAACTGAGTTTTATGACACGCCAATTGAACTAAACGGGCATGAGCATAAGGCTGGCGCAGCTTAAAGACCTCCAGCTATCTTGGGCCTGCCTGTGGTTAACTCAACTTTATGGCGGCACGTCAAATGGGACAGAGCCAGACCATTGAATTATTTAATGCAATTAACGAGTTAACATGCCGCATTCCAAACGGCCGTTTGGGCTGCCAGCCAAGTCCATCGACCGAGCCAACTTGAACTGCGAGAATTCCTTCAATTGGAGATTTAGAACAAGATATTGGGAAAAACCTGAGCCTCATGTTAAGCGAGCATCTGCTGCTGGTACTTAAAGCAATATGGAAATGTATAATATATTATTAGAACCAGACTTTACACCTAGTTCAACCTCATTAATGTAATGCAAATGTCAGGAAAAGACCTGAATTATATTAGATATAGTACTATTTATGCCCACAAAGATTGATCTGACACTAATTATTGTGTGTGTGTATTGCCAAACAGGTGGCTATGCTAATGAATTATATAATACTCGACTTCGAGATGGATTGGATGCCAATGGGATAAACCAGATATGAAAGTATGATAAATTGGTTATGGTGCTAAGCGTAGAGATAAAAATGTCGCTATAATTTGACTTGACATGCCAGCCGTCTAGCATTAAGATGCCAATTTCAATAGAATTTTTATAAAAAATATTAACTAAAAAGTAAGAAAGCTGATGGAAGGGTTTGTGCTTTAAATAAAAAGACTTAATCTTTTAATCTTTAAATAATTTAATCTTTAAATCTGACTTAATCATTTTAGCCTCAAAAAACTTAAACTAAACTTTGATAAATGCTCAAGAAAATGTTCCAATCAAATGTTGTATATAAAGTTACATTTTGAACAATAAAGGAAATTTCCAAATGCTTAATGAGTTCGTAAAAACTTGTTGTTAAATAGAAATTCAGAGAAATTGAATCAGGATAGATGGATAATTCTGTTTAATTTGAAATTAAATCAGATTGCATTATAATATTCATTCATTACAATAGCTGCATGTGAGTGCGCTCCATTAACACAAAGTGCTATAAATATGTTTGTATGAATGGGCTGTAGTAATTAAACTACAGCAGGCTAATAAGGCAACAACCTGTTGGGGAATGATGTAATCTAGAGAATCTCCAAGTGATAATTTCTTATTACTATGTTAATTATAGTTATTTAATTCACACATTTTGTGTCTACTCCAACTGCAGGTAACTCAATTGCAAAATGGGTTCCCTGCCACAGTTGTCGATTGTTAAGGGCCTGCAACAGGACTTCGTGCCCAGAGCTCTGCACCGCATCTTCGAGGAGCAGCAGCTGAGGCATGCCGACAAGGTGGCTTTGATCTATCAGCCGGAGGGACCGGGACATGTAATGGCGCCCAGTCAGAGCAGCTACCGCCAGATGAACGAGCGGGCCAATAGGGCTGCCCGTCTCCTGGTGGCCGAGACCCATGGACGATTCTTGCAGCCCAACAGCGACGGAGACTTTATTGTGGCCGTGTGCATGCAACCGTCAGAGGGACTGGTCACCACACTGTTGGCCATCTGGAAGGCAGGCGGTGCTTACCTGCCCATCGATCCCAGCTTCCCAGCGAACCGTATCCACCACATCCTGCTGGAGGCCAAGCCCACGTTGGTGATTCGCGATGATGACATTGATGCTGGCCGTTTTCAGGGCACACCCACGCTCTCCGCCACGGAGCTGTATGCCAAGTCCATTCAGCTGCCCGGCTCCAATCTGCTCTCGGAGGAGATGCTGCGCGGCGGCAATGACCACATTGCCATCGTGCTCTACACCTCGGGGAGCACGGGAGTGCCCAAGGGTGTGCGTCTGCCGCATGAGAGCATCCTGAATCGGCTCCAGTGGCAGTGGGCAACCTTTCCGTACACAACCAACGAAGCAGTTAGCGTCTTTAAGACGGCCCTGACCTTTGTGGATTCGATAGCCGAGCTCTGGGGCCCGCTGATGTGCGGCCTGGCCATTCTCGTGGTGCCCAAGGCCGTGACCAAGGATCCGCAGCGGCTGGTGGCTCTGCTGGAGCGGTACAAGATCAGGCGTTTGGTCCTGGTGCCCACGCTTTTGCGTTCGATGCTGATGTACCTGAAGATGGAGGGCGGCGGAGCGGCACAAAAGCTGCTGTACAACCTCCAGATCTGGGTATGCTCTGGCGAACCGCTCTCCGTGTCTCTGGCCAGCAGCTTCTTCGATTACTTTGACGAGGGCGTGCACCGGCTGTACAACTTTTACGGCTCCACGGAGGTAATGGGGGATGTGACCTACTTTGCCTGTGAGAGCAAGAAGCAGCTGAGCTTGTACGACAATGTTCCCATTGGTGAGATTACCCCTTGATCCGCCCCTCCCAGTATTCCATCTAAAGTATGACCTTTGTTCTTGTAGGCATTCCCGTGTCCAACACTGTCGTGTATCTGCTGGATGCCGACTATCGTCCCGTAAAGAACGGCGAGATCGGTGAGATCTTTGCTTCCGGACTTAACTTGGCAGCTGGCTATGTCAACGGACGCGATCCAGAGCGCTTCCTGGAGAATCCGCTGGCCGTGGAGAAGAGTAAGAGTTGCCAAATTGATTCTTTATTTTGTAAACTTATTTATTTCTTCCCAGAATATGCCCGTTTGTATCGCACCGGAGACTATGGATCCCTGAAGAATGGCAGCATTATGTACGAGGGCCGCACGGACTCCCAGGTTAAGATCCGTGGACATCGTGTTGATCTTTCCGAAGTGGAGAAGAACGTGGCTGAGCTGCCGCTTGTGGAGAAGGCCATTGTGCTGTGCTACCATGCTGGACAGGTGGACCAGGCTATCCTGGCCTTTGTCAAGCTAAGAGACGACGCTCCTATGGTGACGGAAATGCAGATGGAGGCGCGCCTCAAGGATAAGCTAGCCGATTACATGACGCCCCAGGTGGTAATTCTGGAACATGTCCCACTCTTGGTTAACGGCAAGGTTGACCGTCAGGCGCTGCTCAAGACCTATGAGACGGCCAATAACAACGAGGGCGACTCTAGTATTGTCCTGGACTTTGATTATTCCCAAATTCCCGAGGATCTGAAGCTCACGGCTCGCGATCTCTTCGAAACAGTGGGTGGGGTGATTGGACGATCCACCAGAGCAACATTGGCGCCCCACAGCAACTTTTACGAGCTCGGCGGCAACTCCCTGAACTCCATCTTTACGGTGACCCTGCTGCGCGAGAAGGGCTACAATATCGGTATATCAGAGTTTATAGCGGCCAAGAATCTGGGCGAGATTATTGAGAAAATGGCGGCCAACCATGATGCCGTGCAGTTGGAGGAGGAGTCACTGAATGCCTGTCCGCACCTGAAGATGGAGGCGGTACCCTTGCGCCTAGAACACCGCCAAGAAGTCATTGAGTAAGTATCTGATGATCAACCATTTTAAGGAAACCTAATATAAAAATATGAATTTCTTCGAGCAGCATCATCGTGGCCAGCTTTTATAACAAGGCAGACCTGGAGCAGTGGCTCAAGCCTGGCGTATTACGCACCGATTACAGCGATATCCTTAATGTAAGTCTTTAGAAACAAAAATCTTTTAATAAATCCTCCTAATCCTATAATATCCTTTTATAGGACATCTGGAACGTGTTGGTGGAGAGGGACCTGAGCTTTGTCATCTACGATCGCAACACTGATCGCGTCATTGGCACAGCCCTTAACTTTGATGCGCGGAACGAGCCCGAGGTGGACATCAAGTCCAAGCTGCTCATTGTCTTCGAGTTCCTTGAATTCTGCGAAGGTCCCATTCGGTGAGTTATCCTTAAACAGCTCTCCCAGAACGATACTAATTTGCAAATCACAACAGGGACAACTACTTGCCGAAGGGCCTCAACCAGATCCTGCACTCGTTTATGATGGGCACCGCCGAGAAACTGAATCCCCGCGAAAACATCGCCTGCATGCACTTCATGGAGCACGAAGTGCTGCGAGTGGCCCGCGAGAAGCAGTTTGCCGGCATCTTCACCACCAACACCAGCCCCCTGACGCAACAGCTGGCCGACGTCTACCATTACAAGACGCTCCTCAATTTCCAGGTGAATGAGTACGTGCAGTCCGACGGCAGCCGTCCCTTCGGGGATGCGCCGGACGAGCAGCGCGCCATTGTCCACTGGAAGGAGGTGGGCAAGTAGGGCGAGACGGAAGGACGGCCTCATCGTCACCAAACCAGATCTGCAGCGAATTTAAAACGCACCACGTATTATATTTAACTAGCATTAGGTAATGCCTACCACCTAGTATTAGCCCTAGGCATAGTGTAACAAAGCGAGAAGTTTCGTAAGTTTGTGTTGACTAGTTGTAAGCTTCCGATTTCGAGACAATTAAAGAAACAACAATCGATAATTAAGCCCGCCGTTTGCTTCTTTCTACTTGGCGCTCACTTGACCGTGGGCCAGCAATTTCCAACTCCCCAGCATTGACAAATAACTGGCAGTAGATAATGGCTGGAAATTCCAATGCTGATTTATCGAAAGGTTCTAAGAATTTAAATCTGTTTAATTGAAGAATGAAGGGTATTAAGTAAAAGGTGACCAAATATTTGAGGATAAGCATAACTTAACACGAGAAAGAAAGCTAAAATTTTGTAGTTTAATCAATCAATTTCCCCCGTCTCGATTGCATCCCATATTATGTAAACGTTTTTAACATTAAAGCCATAAATACATATGCTAGATTTATTGTTTTTGCCTATTACACATCATTATTACATTTCAAGATTAAAGTTCTTTTTTTTTTTTTGCTGTGGCTGCTCATGCTGCGGCTCTTACATACATACATAAATATGTATATATACCTATAACTATATATTTTTATTGGATTTTTAATGAATAACGAGCTCGCCGCTGATCAACGTCTCAAAATTTGTTGTATGCTGCTGGGTAGGTTAATTACACACTTTACTCGACAATAATTACATAATGCTAGAGATATATATATGCAGATCCAAAGTGCATGAGTGTATGCATGTGGTGTGTTCTTTCCGAACGTTCACTTCTGGCACATCCGCCTGCTCTTGCTCTCCAGCGAAGCGTTCAGAGGTGAATATTCCTGCGTTTGAATGAATGAATGTGTGTGCTTGCTGGTGTCTGTGTCCATGTCTGTGGTTATGGTTGTGTGAACGGGCATGTTTACTAAATGTTTTAAGCGCTAGCCTTTTCTACATACTAAACAACTGTACAGCTAATTTACCTTAATTATTATATAGTTTCATTTTTTCCAGCATTTCGCAGGGTGCTGTGCTGGGCTGTGCTGTCTGCGGGATGGGATGATGGGGAGGGGGACGGGGACGGCAGGGAAAGAATAGAAGGGGGTCTTACTTAGCCTAATTAGGGGCGGCAGCAACGCTGCCCGTGCAGAACGGATGGATGACAAATCAAAATCCATAAAATCATAATTCACAATCCATTTATACGCATATCATCAGCTTCGGGTTGAGCTGGCTGTCCGTGTTCACTTGGTGCTGCGAACTATGCGTATAACCCTTGTGGACTATGAGGCAGCAGTCTGATCCTGCAACCTGTAGTTCTGGAATGTCTTCCATTCGCCGGTGTTGTAGTCCAACCGGATATGCGACTCCACTAGGCACAGCGCCGTGTTTCCGTCCTCCTGTTGAACTTTTTCCTGAGATAAAACACAAAGAAATGCAATTAAATACGGTAAACCAATAAATAGATTAGGAAATTATAAAACGTTTAACTTTCTAATGGTGAGTGAATCACAGAGGTATTTTCAAGGTAATTAAAACTGATTGTATGAAGAAATTGATTGTTTTATATACGAAATAGCTTGCTTTGTAAATAAGAATTAAAAAGGGATGGTATTAATTGCTTAAACATGTTTTGGACTATGAACAATTCGATCTTTTTAAATAAATTACTTTAATAAACAATGGGCTCTCAGTATTCTTTACAATCTCGACGAGTGGTGTATACATTTCTACAAAATCTTACCTCTGTTTCGCCCAGCTTGATGACCAGCACATTTTCAGTATTCGGGCGCGGGTTCTCACGCAAACCCGCCATGAAGCCAAGGATAAGGGCTTTGTCCGGACGCGAGACACGATTTGCCTTGCGGAACATTTCATGCGCCTTGTGCACGTGCTCGTTCTATAAGCAAATAAAGGGTTAGTTCTAGTTTGATTTTTATTCAATTAGTTTATCTCACCGAAAGCGAAAGCCCGCGTCGCTGTGGTGCCTGCTGCTGCTGCGCGGACTGTTGCTGGGGCTGTTGCTGTTGTGCCTGCACCTGGACCTGGACGGTGCGTGTGATTCCGGCATTGGGATTGACTGGCTGCTGGCCCTGGCCACCGCTGCTGGTGGAGGTGACCAATCGCTGCTGCAGGGTCGGAGCCGGCTTGTGTTGGACCAGAATTTGTTGCTGCTGCTGGCGCGGCTGCTGCTGCGACGCCGCTGCCGCCGCTGGGCTCGATTGGGTGATAATCGTGCGCTGCGTGCTGCCCGGCGCCGCCTGCACCTGCACCAGTTGCGGCTGCTGGCCCGGCCGCTGTATCAGCGTCAGGCCCTGCGGCAGCGTGGTCAAGCCTCCGCCAACGTTGGTCATCACTGGCCGAATGATTGTTTGCTGCGGGGACTAATGGGAATTAAAATAATTAGTGGTCAAAATAAATTAAATTGGGTTTCTTATGCTGGAATAATAGCTTAATGACTTTTTCCTGACGTTTCACTTACATTTCCGATGACATTGGTGGGCTGCTGCTGTTGCACAATGACGTGCTGCCCGCCCAACGAGCTGGTTGGGATGAGGGTGGGCAGAATCTGCTTGCCGGGCTGCGCACCCGGCTGCTGTTGCTGCAATTGCACACCGGTCGCCGACGTCGTCTTTACCAGACTAGGCGGTCCAGCCGCCGTAGTGGTCATGAGCGTGGTACCACCGAGTCCCTGCAAGCTGCCCACATTACTGATGGGTATTTGCTGATACATGTCACCACCTATGTTTCGCAATATAACGCCCTTTTGGGTGAGTATAATGGTCTTGTTTTTGCCAGATGTCGGTGAAACGTTCAGGGCGGACATTCCGCCTGCCCCGACAGCACCGCTTGGCTGCATCAGGACCTGCGACAACTTGGGCTGTTGCGTGGCCGTCGTGTTAGCCACGATGGTGTGCTGCGGATGGGGATGCTGTTGCTGCATCTGAGCCTGCATGTGTTGTTGCTGGGCAGCCTGAGAGGCTGGCTGAATGGTCACCGGCCTGTTCGGCAGCTGCACATTCTGAATATTCAGAGTCGTCGACTGTCCGGGCGAAACCACTGCAGCGGAGGTGGCTACCAGAGGCGGCGGATTCGATGATACCACAGTGGTGGCCTGCTGCTGTTGCGCCTGTCGGAGAGGCGTCATTACCACGCCCGACGTACCCGATGTCTTCAACAATATCTTTGTAGGTGTCTGCGCGCTTGCACCCGCAGTCGTTGTCTGGTACAGCGTCGTGGTCTGCGGCAAAGGACGACCGTGTGTGAATGAAGTAAGCGTCGGTAGCATTGGCTGTTGCTGCTGCTGTTGCACCTGCTGTGACTGCTGCGGCGTGGCTATGATGTACTGTGTCTGCTGCTGCTGAGGTTGCTGTTGCGCTGGCTGGGCCTGTTGTTGCGTTTGCTGCTGGATCTGTTGCTGCAGAAGTTGCTGCTGCTGCTGTTGCTGTTGCTGCTGTTGGGAAGCGGCGGCTGCACTCGACGTGCCAGCTTGTTGTTGAGCACGCTTAGCCGGCTGAATAATCGTCTGCGATATGATCACAGGGCCGCTGTTTGTGGCAGTCTTCAGTTGGCTCAACGGCATCGTCTTTATGGCTTGCGACGGTATCGTCGTGGTGGTAGTGGGAGCACTACTACTACTACTAGGCGCCGCCAAAGCCTTCTAAAACAAAAAAGGAAATGTAATTTAAATACAGAACATTGTTTAGTCGGTTTGGTTAAGAAGATATTTATGAAATTTATTTTGTATTCGCAATCCACGTCGTCTTTAAAACTTACCGCTCGTTGAGCACTGGGCGACGATGCCAGGATGACGGGCGTGGAGCTGTTGATCAGAAGCGGTGGCTGCGACTGCTGTGGCGTTTGCTGCACCTGCACTGTCTGTTGCTGCGCCTGGCTGCCACTGGGCCCAGCCGCTGCTGCAGCAGCGGCCTTCGCCTTGGCGGAGGTGATCTTCACGGAGATATTGTTGGGCAGATTGGCCAGCGGGTTGGCCGCCTGACGCAGCTGCTGTGGCGTTAGCAGAGTAGTCGTGGCAGCCGTACTCGTCGAGGGCGAGACGCCAGTGGCACGTAACATGGGCTTGATATCCAGCTTCTCCATCTTTATGGTGGTATTGCCAACGGTGGTGGTGGTAGCGGTGCTGGTGGTGGCTCCATTGTTCTGTCGCTTCTGCGGCGACGTGCGGATGAGCAGGTGTGGAGTGCGCTGGACCAGTGACGGTGGCTGCTGTTGGATAATGACACGCTGCTGCTGCGGCTGGCCTTGCGACGAAGGTGAGGTCTCGATCTTCTCGAGCTTGATGCTGGCGGGTACTATGATCTCCTCGCTCTTGATCTCGATCTCCTGCTTAATTCGTTTTGGTGTGTGATTGAAACTGTTGTTGTTGTTGTTGTTCAGTTTCGCAGCCGCCTTCGGAGTGCGCGGGCTCTTCGTCTTCGCCTCGACGGCAGGTTTCCCCGGTTGGCTATCCACCACGGATGTGGTGGTGGCCTGGGCAAACTCGAGTGTGGCTGTAGCGTACTCTGGCGTCTCCGGTTCGCACTCCATGGCAGATTTACTCGCCAGCTCCTCGTCCAGCGGCTCCTCCAGGCTGCCAGCGCTCTGGTTGAGCAACTGTGGCTCCATTTTGATTTCAAAACTGTTGTTAGCAGACGTGGGAGTGACGGGCGTCTCGCCTCCACTGGCTGTTGCCCCATCGGTCGGAGAGCTGTCGCCGGTATTGGCAGCGGCTGCCGTGGCAGCTGCAGCTGCCGCCGCTGCTTGCTGCTGTTGCTTCTGCTCTTGCTTCTTCTGCTGTTCCTCCAACTGTTGCTCGCGCTTGCGCTTCTTGGCCGCCGCATATCCCAGTGGCTGTTCGGTGAACTCGATCAGCTTGATGCCGCCATCCTTGCGGCCGGCAGGTGTCCGACTGAGATTGGGCCGCTGGGCGGCATTGCCCGGAACAGTGGCCGAGCGGAAGCCCGTGGTCGGCATGCGCGACGGTATTCCCTTCAGCGGAGTAGTGTCTGTCATCTTTCTAGGCATGCCGCGCGACCGCAGTGGAATTGTGGGGGCCGATGCCTTCTTTAGCGAAGACTGCGCATCCGCTGACTTGTGCAGCAGCTCAGTGCGCAGCTGTGCGCTCTTAGGCTTACGCTTGAGCGTGAAATGCTTGACGGGAGCCGGCTGTTGGCCCACCTGTAACCAGAAAACATCTGGGTTAATTTTAATTTCTAATTGGGGTTTTTAGGTATAGTTTACCACTGAGATCAGCGCATTCTTATTCAGGTATTGACACTCCAGAGGCAGCATGCCCAGGTCCGAGTGCTTGGTGACCAGCTTGCGCAGGTCGTTGACCATGTCTGTGAAGATTGGACGCGTGTCCTCGTAGTCCGAGATCTCTGTGTTCAGCGAGCTGGTGGCCGGAAAGGTCTTCATAGTCTCCGCCAGCATGGAGACCCACAGCTCGGAGTCCAGCCCGGCCACCTCGATCACCTCCTCCAGCTCCGCCTTCCACTGCAATTGACGGCAAACAAATTAGACCGAGCCACCGAGAGCCACCCAGCGGCGCAACCCACCCACACACACATGGCACGCGCGCGAGCGAGAGAGTGCACGCGTAAGAGAGAAATGTGTACACAAAAGTAGAAGTGGCGGGAAACACACTGCTAATATTTATTTTCACCAGTCGGCGAAATCGGCCAGTAATTGGCAAAAAATAATAGCAAGAACACCTTGGGGCACTTGCAAACTGATTGGATTTGTTAAATTTTCCGAACATTTTCACAATTTTCATCACTTTTCACTATGGTTTATGTTCACCAACAGAAAGTATAGGCTGTATACGTGTTTGTATCTCTCAGGGTGTGCATGTGTGCGTGTGGGCTGGCTGGCTGCTGTTGACTGGTGTACTTTTTTCCCATACACCAACGCCATTTACCTCTTCCACCAGACGGCGCGGAATGTGAAGGAAACTGAGGAGGAGCTTCAGCTTGACCTGCGTCTGCAAGTCCGGGAAGCACTCCTTGATGTTGCGCAGCACCTCCTTGTTCAGTTGGGAGCATATCGAGCCGTTTATCCACGAGTCGTTCGAGGTGCCTAGTTTATTATGCAGCCACAGTGATGTGTCGCTGTCCCTTACGTTCGCCATTTTTTAACGCCTTGCGCCTGTCCGCTCGCGGGCACACACTGCTGTTTACGCCAAACGTTGACCCGCCCTGTTGCACGGCACTGGTTAATTACGTTTTTCACTTTCCGTCGCGCCTGCACGTCAACAAAACACACGGAAAATCCTTCGAAAAATTGTAATAGGAAGCGCACGCACACATTAAAAACGGATGAAAAAAAGTGACGTCAGTGTGACCACGGAGGGCTTACTCAAAAATATTGATTGCACTGCATACATTTTGCCAGCCCTGCGTTTTTTGGTCACATTATATATCGATATATCGAGGATATCGAATAATGTTCATTTGTTTTTGTTTATTTTGCATAATTTTTTAAATAGGAATTTTTGAAATGGAGATGCTGATTGAAGATGCCTCGAAAACGATATCAAAACCATCGAAGACTGGCATGTCCACAGGCGGCAAAGTCCTGATAGCAGCCACCGGAGGAATCGGCATCGGCTTGTCCATTGTGTGCGCCTCATTTGTGGCACCCGCCTTTCGACGGATTTGTTTACCTTACGTACCGGCCACCACAGAACAAATCCAGAATGTGCTCAGCTTCCTGCCCAAGAATGCCGGTGGCAAACTGCTGGACATTGGCTCCGGCGACGGCCGCATCGTTGTAGGTGAGTCTCGCTGCCCCCAAAGAACTCCCAAGGCCCCATTTTAACTTATGTAATCCTCTCAAGCGGCGGCACAGCACCACCGAGGTCTAAAAACCGACGGCGTGGAGCTGAATCCCTGGCTAGTCTATTACTCCCGCCTGGCTGCCCTGCGTCACGGGGTCTCAAAGCAGACGAGATTCTTCCGGCGTGATCTGTGGAAGTTCGATATAAAGGACTACAACTTTGTGGTCATCTTCGGAGTGGAACAGATGATGCAGGATCTGGAGCATAAGCTGATCGCCGAGTGTCCCCACAGCACGAAGATTATCGCCTGTCGCTTTCCCCTGCCCAACATGGAGCACGTAAAAATAATAGAGGACGGCGTGAATACCGTGTGGTTCTATGATCTCGACAAGCAGAGTGGGAGCAGCTAATAAAAGGTTGGGAATAGTTTATATTGTAGATATTGTAGTTTTATTGTTTTCCACACGTAGAAAACGACGTTTAAGACAAATACTAGAGGGGAAGAGACACTCGGGTCATTATAACACACTTGTTACCTTATAAGAATACAAAAAGGACACTGTAATGAGACCTAGATGAGAATGGGAAGCGGAGTGAGTAGATGCATCGCTCGCCGGAATACAAAGGTTGAGAAGGAACAATAAAAGCAGAGGCAGTGACGCTTGCAGGCGAATACGAAGGTTAAAACCGACGTCCCATGTAAATGCACTTGGTGGCCTCCTCGCGGTAAACTTCTACGAAACCTATTCTGGTGTAAAAGTTCACCTGGCCAACATCTCGTTCGGGGACACAGGCATGAACGCCAAAACATCCGTTCGCTCGCAAAGCGGCCAGAAGGACGGTAAGCAGTCGCTTGCTGATGCCCGAGTCGCGCTCCTCTGCCTCCCGGAAAGTACCGGCACTGATCACGGCGGGAAAGGAGCCGCTTACCTCAACAGGACACTGCTCCACAGCCTCACTGCCGCTGCTGCCATGAAACTGATCCACAAAGCGGGCGACAATCTGGGCCAAACCCTCACCAGTCTCCGACTCTTGAAGGCTAAGCTCCTTGGGGTACTTGTCCCGCATTTCCGTATGCCAGCACAGCTCCTGGTTGCGCCGGAAGATGTTCACATCCAGAGCGGCGCAGGCATAGCCCACGATGCAGTTGTTATCGTCGTAGGCCACGATGCACAATTCCGGGCTAAGAGTCACAAAGGCGCCCACCAATCCATCCGCCACGATGCTAGCCACGCTGGAAGGTAGCGGAAAAGGAATGTAGCCGCCTCCGTCTATCTCCCGTTGCCATTGAAGGTAAGTTCGGGTGCATATCTCATTGACATTCTCCTCGTCAGCTGCGCTGTAGGGTCTCAGAAGATAGTAGTTGGTCGTGGGTTTTTCCGGAAGCTTGTAGACAAACAGATCATTGCCCGAATCGACAGGCATCAGCCGCTGCAGGTCAGCAATTAGGCCACCCCGAAAGACCCATGGCTCCTGGTCACCGGACATGAAGGCCTCCTTCCAGCCCTTGCTGAACCCTAAAAACAGATTAAATTATCAGTTCCTATTTCATATGGGGAATATCTTTTGAATATTTTACATGTATAGCTGCCCTCCGTGTAGGAGGACATGTTCTGGGGAAAGTGTCCCAGTGCCAGCCACTTGATGTAGCAGTTGAGCAACGACAGGGCTCCGGATATGTCCCACACATAGGAGTACAGTTCGTGACAGATCTCCTTATTCTGGCAGTTGGCGATCTTGATAAGCAGCTGCAAGACGTTGGTGCAGAGCTCGTCAAAGTGCTCACTACGCTGCAGCCACTCACTGACTTCCGGTTTGGTGCTTTTGTCGGCATCGCCACCAACGGCAGACCTGTCCTGCAATATTACATTTGCGTTGCCCTTTAACCAATTGAATTCGGAGAGCAGCTTGAGGCCGCGGCTACCGTGTTCGAAGGGCAGGTAAAAGAGATCGCAAAGCAGTCCCAGATCCTCAGCAGTTATCCTTGATCCGCATTTCTCCAAGGTTGTACTGAAATAGATAAATTTTCAATCAATTTTGGACATGGACTGTACGGCTGCCTTACTCATGTTCATTTGTTTGTATGGCTTGAGCATCGCTTTCTTCACGCATCTCCGCATTTGAAAGCGGCGATGAAGTACCGCTTTCCACATGCATGATCTGTACAAAATTAGAAGAGCTAAATAATCGAGTTGATATAATGAATCCTCTCCAACTTACATGCACATCGTTTACAGACTCCATGAGCACATCGTCGGCCACCAGCTTGGGTGCTTCTTCCTTTGGCGATAGCTGGGAGGCTATGCTGCTGCTGCACTCCATTGGCTCATTAACACCGGCACTCAGCGGGCTTAGACTGTTGTCGTCCAGCATGGTGTCCACATTGAGAGTGGCCACCGGTTCTAGTTTGTCCGTTAGTTCTTCCTCCGCCGCCGCCGCAGCCGTTGCCTCTACTATTTGCCGCTGCTCCTCCTCCCTATCTTTCTTTAGTTCGCTTTTCGCTTCAGCTTCGCTGGGCTCAAACACTTCGGTGTCCAGACCCAGTTTCACCGAAGCCTCCACACTCTTTGCCTCCATGATGGGCACTGGGACAATGGAGATCGGTATCTTTTTGGGCAGTTCAATATTGCAGGCGGCCGTTGTGGGTATGGGGTTGATGATGTCATCGTTCGTGACCACTTTGGTGGGCGAAACCAAGGAATTCATCACAGGATTGGAGATGGGCGTCAGAGAGGAGGTCACGGTGCTGTTTTTAATAGTAATTAAAGCTATTAAAATATTAATTAATGTCCAAAGTTAATTACCAGACTTCCGCGAGTGCCTGCAGTTGGGTGGTGTTCACCTCTGGCACTGTTCTCGTATTCGTGGACGTCGTCGTAGTGGTGGTGAGACTCATACAAGTGTTTATCGAGGGTATAATGGGAATGATGGGCATGACCATTTGCACTTGGGGCTGCGGCTTAGTTATCGGTCCCCAGGCTTCTTTCTCCATGAAGAATTCCGGCAGCCACTCCGTGATGGCGTTCCTAGAAAGAGCTCAAAGTGAGTTAATTTTGCAAGGACATTTATTTAAGTTATGCGCACTTTAGAGCCACTCTTGGGTGGTAAACGTTCTTCGAGAGGAACTCTGTCGGCAGCTCGTCCTCATTTTCAGTCTCCAGTTTTATGTCAGCACTCAATGAACTGTTCATCTTTGAGTCCAGGTTGCAGCGTGACCAAAAGGCCAACGAGTGAATGGCTATGAAGTTTGCGTAAAACTCGCAATTGGGATTGGTCATCACGCCGCGCAGGTGTGGTATCAATTCCGGCGACCGACCGGTGTAGGGCCCCAAGAACACACGTTTCTGATCGTAATCGTTGGCATGGAGATTGTCCCAAATGCAAGGCGGACGACGCAGTACTTCAGTAATCTCCTGAATTGATTGAATGGATATGGTCTTTGATATGACCTTGTCCCCTGTCCAGAGAATGTCGATGTCGTTGTTCAGTTTCGAGCCCAAGGTGTTGAGGTATTCCGACTCCTGAACATTGGGCACGGCCCGCGAGGCGCAGTACTGCGTGGGGCAGAACAAAAACTTGGGGCTGCCAAGATGCGTATATATCTCATTGGTGACAGAAACCTGGGCGTTGGCGAACGTCTGGAAGACCTCCTTATCCCCCTTCGAGAGCTCCGACTCGATGTCGTCGAATAACAGGGCGTAGGCTTCACACCCAAACTGTGAAACCTGATCCAGCTTTCGCTTCAGTGTGGCTATTTCCTTGGGACTGCTGTAGGTCATGTCCAGTCCGGGTGAGAGAGCATAATAGAAGATGATCCCCGCCTCCTTCGCTGCCGCAATCAGGCCTGCAAGGATCACGGGATTAGGGCAGGGATTTGGTTATGCGAAAGTTTACATACTGGACAGATGATCTGCCTCCTCCACCGTGTACAGCTCTCGCCAGAAGGCTCGGTGCTTGTAGTCATCCTTGGGCGCATACATGTACGACGGACTCGAGCCATGGAGCTCCATGGACTTCAGCTTCCGAAAGAGATCTTTGCGCTGCTCCGTAGTCCACGGCCGGCCGTAAAAACCCTCGATCACTCCGCAGATAAACTGCCGCTGCCCATCGGATTGATTTGAACCCACTGCTTCTGCCATGGATACGGATGAGCCGGGATTTGAAAGTTATTTTCCTTTTCAGGATTTAGCGAAGAACGGTCAAAACCATGGAAGGCTATCGATACTACCGTCAAAACAAAACACTGTCACAATCGATAGCCTGATGATTATTTTGGTATTTTGCCGGTGCTGTCAATATTTTTCATATTCCGGTCACTCTGGAGCAGCAGTGTTTTTATTTTTATTTTGTTGTTTAAATTTTTCCAATGCAGCCTTTTATCGTTATACGCAACTACAAGGCGGACGACGAACTGAAGTACCAGGAGCTGGTACGGGACTATATCATGTCCTTCTCCAATAAGTCCTTCTTCGTCTTTTGCTTCAGAGAGGTCAGTGCAACAACTACGTGACCTATCACTACTTGTAATCTTTCTTGCTCTTAATTAATGATTACTTGTTAATTGTCCCAACCCAGATCACCTTGCAGTTCATAGTCATTACCTGGGCGATATTCTTCATATTTCTGGGAGTGCCGCTACTTTTCTGTGCCCTCACAGTGCCGATCTGCATCTTTTGCCTTTTCGTCGGCACATACTTTTCCTTTTACGCGAAGGCAGTGGAGCTAATGCGGGTAATTTTGAGTATTTAACACCATTGACGGTTTTTACTTACATATCTAAACCCTTATTCAGACAAAGCCATCGCAATCCCTGGTCGCTGAGTGCTATGAGCCCTTCATCTTTCGCTGCTCACCCAAGGAGGCCAGCTACCAGATCTTCATTGAGAATTGTCCCTACGAGGAGTCCATTAAGAACAAATTTCGTCGCCGGATTGTGGCCGCGATCAGTGTGAAGAACCATCATGCTGTTTACAATGCAGCCTGGATCTATCGCTTTGCCCTGGAGCCAAACTATCCATACCAGACGATCATGGGTCCGATGGTGAAGCTGCTGGCCAAGAATTGCGTCAGCGGTGGCTACGCCTCGCTGGAGTGCACAATGTCCGAGTGGCAGGAGTGCGAGCGGGACTTCTACGACGACTTCGGTTTCGTCACGCGCCAGATTTACCATAAGAAGATCATCGGCAGCAGCCTGTCGGTGATGAAGACCCAACTCACGTATAGTCTACGAGCGGATGAGGCTCTTCACAAGCAAAACTAGTGAAATATCCATGGTGCAATATCTATATAGAAAATCTCGATCTGTTCTGTGAAATCTAGTTCTATATTTACGTATTTAATCTGTGAAGTCTACATTCCAGTTACGTATTGCGTCCCGAACACAAATCACACCGAATTATGCTCTAGTTGGTGTTTCTTTAGGAGTAAGAGTAATATTAGCCATTTTTTAGACTATTTCCTATATAAGCTGGCAAAAGTCGAGGATAAGAAGCACCATCTAGAACTAAGGTACTAATAATACCCACTCTCGTAAGGTTTAAATAATTGTAATCACGTTGAGACATTACGTTTGTCCTGTTTTATTATCTCTGGTTTATTCTTTGACATATTCTATTTAAATAAATAAAATATTTAGTAATAAATAAAATTTGCGTAATGTTTTAGCGTACATTTTTGATGCCACACATCTAACGATTCGCGCTTGTTGCTGTGTGATTCTGCTGTAGGTACATTAATTGCTCATTCTTTGATGCATTTATCGGTTCTTAGGCCCGTTAACATGGTTGAATTAAAGTGTAATTTAGAAAATATTTAGGTCCAGTTTTGTGTTTGCGCTTGCACTGCGTATAAAAAGCGATCATGCCGGACATGCTGCATTGTTTAACTAATTCAAATCTGTATACTCTTCGTTTTTATTTGGGATCATCTGTTCCTTCCATATGCATATACACATATGCATGCATATTTTGTTTTCAGTTACAATTTTTGCTTTAGCGCAACTAATTCTTAAAAAAATAAATTGGAGCCGCGCGCCAGCCGCTCCGCACTGTAAATGTAACTATGTTTCGTTAAATTTAGTTTAGTTGGTTTCACTTGCATCAACTATATATTTAAAGCGTGTTTCAAAACTGGCTGTGAAATTAGCATAGTTTCCCATTTCGTTTTCAATTTATATTGTTTTCTCCTCCTCCCTTCCGTATAATAATCCGCGGCTGTTTAAGGTAAATTGAATTCTTTTGGTTTCGTCACATGCAGCCTCCACTTGGGTAGCCATCGTCGCATCTGGCAGCGGTAACTCGCCTCTTAGAAGAGTTTCACCCTGCGCTTCAGCTCGTTGCGTCGCCACTGGGGAAGTCTGTAGAACTCTGACCTGGCACACTGCAAGATGTGCTCAAACTCAATGTCCGACAGATGACGCTGGAAGGTATTGAAAATTGAGTTATACTCCGGATTTCTCACTCGATCTTCGACTTGAACTCACCTCCAGATTACAGCGATCAACGTCCGAGGGCAGACGATAGTTTGTGATAAGCAGTAGGTGATAGGGATAGATCTTAGCCGGCTCGTGCACTAGCATCGAGTGGGCCATGTTGGGCAGACTGCGACGAATGAGTCCGGCCTGCGGATAGTGGTAGGAAAGAGCCCCCGAGTAAGTGCTTGAGGCGGGCAGGTCGCCGCCCATCAGGGCGCGTCTATCGCCCTCGGTGATCGAATCCACAGAAGCTGTAAGGAAGGGATTGCTTTAGGATATAACGATATTTTAAAGACTTTCGGATCTCACCTTCCGATTTGCCGCAGCTTAAATCCGTGCTGTGTGTCTTGTCGCCGAGACCTCCATAGGAGAAGTCCTACACAAAAAGTTCTGAATTAGTTTTCCAATCATAAAAGACGAGATGTCATGCAAACTAACAAACAAAAACCCAAAAACCAGTGCAAAATTAAGGAGGGAATACATATACTTGTATCTTAACTAATAAGGGATACAATTAAATAAATGTCTACGGCATAACAACAGCAAAGCGGTCTTACAGTGGCACCATGCATCGTGGCCGCAGCTGATGTGGTGGAGCTGAATGTGTGGGAGCGTGGTGCCAGGCCGTATCCTGGCTTTGGCACATGGCGCAGCGCACTCACCACTGGGCAGAGTAGATGGTGTTGTTGATGTTGGTTGATGCAATGTTTGAGTTCGAGTTCGGTTTATAGTGTGTATGGGTGTTAGTTTTTAATGGATGGGTGGTGTGGGATGTTGGTGGTGTCAGGGCAACAATAGCATACACATAGATATTTCATTGGAGTAGCATAGGATTAGACACACAAGGAAGCAGCAGACCAACCAGTTGACAATTATATTGTTAGTTCATCCGTGTGAGCGACCATTGGCAGCATTAGAAGTGAGAGAAAGACAAACGAGTACCGTCAGCAAGAACTGATCGACTTATTGCTAGACTAGTTTAGTTGGTAAGCTACGAGACATAACTGACACAGCCCGTCACCGAGGTGGATCTGATCTAGGAGCAACACAGGCAGCACTTACTGAGCTGTAGCCGTTGCGTATATAGGGCAGAGTCGTCGTTTTGAATCCGTATCCGGGCTTGGGCGGCGATCGGTAGGAATGTATGGCTATAAACGTAATTGGGCTATATATATAATATCGGTAACATATACTCTAATCGCCGAGCGAATCGCGCGCCTGAAACACCACAAATCAAGGATCGTTCTACTAGCTAAAGGATTACCATTGTAACTGGGCGCGTTTCCCAGGGATTTGCCAAGAGAGCCGCGGTAGCTGGTGGAGCGGTCGAACATCTCGTCCTCGTAGAAGGGCTTCTGGTGGTCCAGATTGCGCGAGGGTGAGGCGCCAATGGGCGATTCGTATCTGCAAGGGCAGGGAATTGATAAGTAAGCGTATTTATGAAAGTTTGGCAATGGAACAGTATTTAAAACTTAGAGGAATGCCATCTTATCGATTCGTATTTAAACCGAATAAAAAACTAAAATAATAAAACCAGATATTAATCTGTTCAGGCGAGTGATAAGGAGCTTTAAATAACATAGACTGGATTTTTGACCAATAGAAATGCTAAACTAATAAAGATTGTAAATAAATTAACATTACAATCATACAATTTTTAAATGTGCCAAAAATTAGGAAGTTGTCATATTATTGGTACAGACTTTCAGCGGCGACCTACCTCAACTTGTAGACCGGCTCCTTGGAAGCAGAAGGCGTCCTGGAAGCGTTGCGCGGATCCAGATTATTTTGCTTCCACTTCCTGTACTTGGCATGCTCCTTGAGGTCCTTGGCAATCGCTGAGCCGATGCCCGAGTTCAGCTTCTCAAGCTGCTCGGCCTCGCGTTGAAGGCGTCTAGTTAAAAGTTTCGAATTCATTAGCGGCTTTTTGGGGCCAACTAGCTTGGCTACTCACTGCTGCTCCTCGCCATTCTTGGCCTTGCCATTGGTTTGCTTGCCATTCTCGTCTTCGTCATCGGACACTGGCACACCCTTGTAGGTGTCACTGTAACGCCGCCTGCGCTCCGGATCCGTGTACGGATACGGGGGAGCGGGAAAATCGTCCCGCTCAATCTTGGGTTGTTCGCCCGGCGGCGGCTTCTTGGCAGCCGGATAGTGGGACAACTCTATGGGCTCCTCGTTGTTCATGCCAGGACTCTTGGGCCGCGGCGTTTCCGAGCGGATGGCATCCACCAGGACCTTCATGGCGCTGCGTGTCCTCGAGTGGGGACGCGACGGAGGACGGCTACCGGCCACGGATCCCGCATTGCTGGCCGTGGTGGCGGCGTAGGACGAGGGCCGGTGGAAGTGCGGCGACAGCGGCGTCTTGTCGTACGGATCGATCGGCTTGCGCAGATAGTGGGGCGCATCCGTCAGATAGCTGTAGGTATAGATGCGCGAGATGTCCTCAGCGTTGGGCCTTCCGTACTCGCGGAGTATCAGACCGGGACTGACCGTTCGATAGTGCTGCAAAGGTAATCTCATTAGTTTGCTGTTCTCAGATTACATATCCTCTACATGCAGTGCCGCGTGTTTTTTGTTTCGGGGGTTTTCTTTTTAGTACAATTCAAAAACGATGGCATAAATGATGGGAAATCATAAAAATCATAAAGAAAAACAAACCTTGCGGCTAGAGGAATAAAGTGAACCATTAAAACTCGGTGTTCTGGAGCGGATGTACTGAAAACGAACGGAAAATAAAAAACGCAAGCTCAAAACAACTAAAATGCTAAGAAAGTTCAAATTATAAAATCATAAATTGCATATGTGTGTGCGTGTGTGTTGGGTGGTGCTAAGTGGGAGTGAGTCTAAAAGAGCGATATTTTTCAAGAAATACGAAATTTTTAAACTCGAATTTACACCTGAAATTGTCTAGAAATATTCCTAGCTTTCTGATAGTTTGATTTAGCTTTTTATATTTTTTTATAATTATTTTAAATAATATTCTTAGTAGAAGTATTAAAAAATATCGCTCAGATCAATTAAATAAGGGTGATACGTGAATTTTTTGTGGATGGTGTGTGTTTGTTGTGTTTGCACTTTGCAGCATTCAAATTAGTAGCAAGCTCAAAAGCCGCCTTAATATCGGGATCGTGTTGGATTCTCGTGCTTTTTTTGTTGCTGGATATGGAAATTGGGCCTTTGGTTTTACTTCAGAGTCACCTACCATCTCGCTGAGCGCACTGGAGCTCATTCGGTCGCACTCGGTATCCGTGAAGTTGCCATTAGAGGCACCTCCGGCCACCGAGGTACTGCCGCCGCCTCCGCCGTTCAGGATAATGCCAGACTCGGACGGACCCGGGCCGCATCGTGGATGCCAGATGGCACTGCCCTGCAGGTACATCTCCTCGCCGTCGCCAAAGGGATCGCCGCACTTGGTGCAGCGCGCACAGGTAGGATGGAAGTGGTGATTGTCGCCCGCCTGCAGCACCTTGCCGCTAATGAAGCGACTGCAGTAGGCACACTTCACCCCGAATCCCTTCTGATAGCACTTCTCGCAGTAGGGCACCGCATCCTTGCCCATATACTCCCCGTTGAGCACCACCTGGCAGGCCTTGCACCGGAAGCAGGAGACGTGCCACTGCCTGTCGAGGGCCACCAGAGCCTGGCCCTCCTTCAGCAGCTCTCCGCATCCAGCACAGTCGTTGGGATCGTAGTCCTCCTTGAGATGAGCCTTGTGCGAAATCACACCGCCATGCTGCTGGTGGGCAGTGGCCCGCGTGGGACTCTCCGCCGGAGGAGCGGGCGAGGAGACGCCTCCTCCGCCCGCCTGACGACTGGGCGACACTGGAGCACCCGAGACACACTGCTCGCAGAGCACCTCCTTTCCGGTATTGGTTACCTTGAAGGGAAGGAAACGTTTATCGTCAGAATCCGGCTTTATATGAAAGGGTACTTGAACTCACCTTGCTGCCCGACTTAAAGGGCTGCTTGCACTTGGAGCAGGTGAAGCACTTCTGGTGATACGTCTTGCCCATGGTGCTGACCACCTCACCCTCCACGTATTGCTGGCAGTTGGCGCACTTGGTGCCGTACAGGCGCTGGTAGTCCGGTATGCAGTAGTAGGCACTGTCCTTTGTGAAGAATCCGCCCGTGGCCAGGGATTTCTTGCACTGGCAGCACTGGAAGCAGGCCTTGTGGAAGTGGTTGTCCGCCACGCGGAGCACCTCGCCGGAGCATTTTTTCGTGCATTTCGCACAGTAGATTTTTTGCTTGCCTATGGAATAGAAGAGATAGAAGGAGGATCACCGATTAGTGGGGTTGACAGTCGCTGTTAAACCAATTCATTCAATCAGTGGTATCGCCAGATTACGTATACGCAGTGTTGTGCTGATGTCATATGCATGTGATGCGATAATGCCCCAACCTTGCCCCGTTTCGCCGCGCTCAGTTCGAAGCCCCGTTCCACCGTGAGTGTGAGGGCACATATTTGTATGTCTGTAGATGTTGTTTCGGCAAAAAAAATATATTTGTATGCTTATATATCGTGTGACGGCTGAACAACACACTGAGATTCGTTACACTATAGTGTCCCCGACAGTATGTTTGTACGTGTGCCAGTTATTGACAGTCTCAGGCAGTCAAACTCTTCTACATATATCGTTCTTAAGTTGCAATGACTCATACGCCTGGCAAGCAATTAATCTTATCATTGATAAGGCCAAGGGCAGCACACACATACTTGCTGGCAGATACTTGTATATCTTTTATATAAAGCCAACACTCACGCCTTGTACACACTGGGGAGCAGGTTTAATAGATCCAACATTTGCATGTTTATGATGTGTCTAATAAATGGGAAATACCCCAACAATTTAACGAATAAAAAACCACTGTGAATGGGGTGAAATACAAAGCCTAATCAGCAGCAAACATCACCTTTTTTGTGGCAAAGAAGAATTTTGGTATGGGGTCAAAATTGTCATTTTTACAGAATCGCTGGAAATAAACCCATAAATCCAGAATTCTTGGAAAGCAAGCCTTGCACTTTTTCGTGGACGGTTTATTTAACGAAAGTCACGTTGATAACTGCAGGGCTTATCACTTGTTTGATCAATGAAGTGGCTATATCCCATATAGATTCTATATATACCTTTGAAGAATGAGCTGTTTTCAAGAAAATTAAATGGGAATTCATATAAAATTAAAGGTAGAGGTTACATTTTTACAACCAGAAGCATAAATAAATTTCTTTCCCATTAAAATTTTATTAAAAAACATTACTATAAAGGAACTTAATAATAATACTCATTAGATACATGTACCCAACCGTTGTGTGCCTGGGGCTCCCCAAAGACCTGGCATATAGGGAAACGCGTCCAGTAGCGTGACGGCAGAACGCATCGAAACTAATTGTTGGCCATGACTGATGAGTTGATCTATTCTGGCGGCTTTCTTCTTTCGCCTCCCCGGTGGCCGGCGGCTTGACTAGTCTGCGGTTGATTAAATAGACAGCGGAACAACAACAGCTAAAAGCAGGCGGTTGCAGCACATAAAAAGAGAATATAAAAATATATACATACATATGTATGTATATAAGCCCAACCGCATTATGGCTTGCTGTGCTGTCTAAACACTTTTTCTTCTATGCGTCGTCTCTCTGTCTCTTTTGTTTTTTCAGGCCTTTCAAATTTTTTGTTTTTCCACAATTCGGTTTGCAGTTGTTGGCTTTTCAAATTTGGGTTCTTGCTTCCAAAATAGAAATTATATTGATAAGCTCGTCGCAGCTCAGGTGTATTTGTGCCTGCGCCGTTAGCTTGTTTTATAATAATGACGTAGATTGTAGCCGCTATCTAATTTTTCATTAAGGAAAGGCTAACCTTTTTTGGCGATTACCTCTTTTACAATTAGGTTTGCTTTATTGGGAATTCCAAACAGACGTACAAAAATATACAAACTTTACCCAGGAAAAACTGTTTTCGAAATCAATTTCGTGGCCCATATACAGATTATCTTGTGCTTAATATGATTAAAGATTATTAAAGGTTTAATCAATTAGAAAGATTTGTAGAAAACAGAATGGAAATTACAAGGTACATTTAATATTCCTCAATTTCTTTTATCGAGTTTCCTCGGAGCTTCTACTTATTTAAACTTTCAGAGAAGTACCTTTCGATTTAGGCAACATTTTAATATCAATATAAATATGTTTGTTTGATGTTTAACTTAATTCTAGTATCTTTTGGTCAAATTATTCTGACAAACAACCCACTAGATGTATGTTGAATAAATTATATACGCTAAGAATGAATATTTATTTGTGCGATGACGCCACCGAAACTTTTCACAGAAAGCAATCCAGTCGGAATGACAGCAGACCTGATCGCTACAGCAGAGAGGCACCACAAAAGATACAAATCCCCAAAAGCGGGCTTTCGTCACTAAAGTGGACTTCCGACCTTTCCGAAAAACTACGTGTGATTGTAACAAATGGTATCTGAGTGTGCGAATGCGGGTTTGTTTAAACTTCGTGTACGTGTTTCGCTACTTTTAATTAATTTCATTTATGTTCGGGCTGCCTGTGTGTTGTTTATTATGCAATCACACATTTTTCCGCGATTTACATATTGATTTTGGCGCTTTGTTTATTGGGTTTTCAGCACATTTTCCCCGCATTAGCACTAGCTCGATAATTGGGAAACAAAATCCATTGCAAATTGCAAATCTTCATGCAACAGAGAGCCGGCAAAGCGGCGTCGTCGTCGCTCAAGTTAGTATAATAAAAGTTTGAGCGCACACTTTTAGGTTCGTTTTATTTTTTTATTGTAATTGCGGAGAGCGATTTTAGTGCTGGCGCTGGTGATGTCATCCTCGCCATCGACCGCCGCCGCCGAGAGCTTTTCGCAGCGGAGTTGGACGAGTGCGAGTGCGAGTATCTCTGCCACAACTTGGACCCGCAAACAAACTGGTTGGCGCTGCCTGGTCGTTGTGGAGCACGCTTGAATTTGAAATACAAACAAACAATACGAAAAAACCGCCCGAAAACACAATATAATGAAAACCCGTCTGGTGGCCAGGGGGCAAGTCCAAGGTTACCTTCGAGTTTCTCGAGCAGGCCCCAGAGAACCCCATCGATACGATGTGGAGAGGTCAAGCTGCAGGGCAAAGAAAATATTTTAATTAACATTTGCCGCGCCCAAAAAGCGACCCTAACCTTAAAGCAATTTATGGAAACTATAGAAACCAATTTAAATACAAGGAAAACATATATTTTTTAAACTTATAAAGAAACTTTTTAAGAAAAAAACAATCTGTCACTAATTCTGACAATCCATTTTTGGAAAGCTAATTTGTTTACCAGCAGAAACATTTTCCTATGCAAACACCACA
This sequence comes from Drosophila mayri, assembly GCA_008042485.1. Taxonomy (NCBI): domain Eukaryota; kingdom Metazoa; phylum Arthropoda; class Insecta; order Diptera; family Drosophilidae; genus Drosophila; species Drosophila mayri. The sequence continues at coordinate 92,934 of VNJN01008022.1, forward strand.
CTAGAATACAACAATAAGTCATCTTTGGGCACTGGTTGATGAATCTGTTTAAGCCATGTTTAATACATTTATTTCATTCTATTTATTCTAGTCCATTTATTTATATTCACATTTTTCTCTGTGTATAAAAAATCGAATTGGAAAAGCAGAAAAGAAAATTCAACCATAGAGAAAGAGCGGAAATGACCTTCGTCAGTGGCGCGACATGCACTCAATGCGCACTGTGCGAGTTCACCCCCAGAGCAAGTGCGTCAAATCCTTGACTGAATTTCAGGAGGATAATGTCGAGGACAATGCAGGTCAAGGCGAGACGCGGAAACAGGTGAGCTGGCAGGGTCAGGCACTGTGGGAACGTCATTCCGACGTGACTGGAAAAGAGCCTAGTTGGCAGACAATAAATAAAACCGAAAGCAAACATCATCGCTCTCTTGTGCATTCCACGCCCACGATGCCTCCACCTACGGAACGGTTCTGTTTATACGCACACAAACATTTTTAGTTGTGAAGAGCAACAGCAAAAAATACACAAATTAAGCGAAAAAAGAAAACTAAATAAATCCACAGCTATGGCCACAAAAATAACAAAAAAAAAGTGGAAGGAATTTTGATGGGAAGCTTGCCTCTTACTGCTATTGTTTTGATATAGGAATTGGGTATTATAATTATGGAAAGTCGACATAAAACCAGTCGTATCTCCTTTCACTGAAATCTATTTTTTCTTTTAATTAGTAATTAAAAGCTAATTCTTTTTTAATACATTTACTGTGGCAGTGCAATGATGCAATGATTTAAGGGAATAATATTTAATACTCTGATTTTAAATTTATAATTTAATGTTGATTAAATAGAGCTTTTCACCTTTTTTTTATCATCATAGCTTTGGTCTGTATATACTTTAGTATTTCACGAATTACTCATCAAATTTGAATTGCTTTGCAAGTGTTTTTTTATGCTGTGCTACCTGACGCATCGCACATACTATATACAAACATACTTAGATATATGTACATAAGTACTCCCAAAGTTCGGTGCTTCGGTCGATTTGAAAGTACTTCCTGTATGCTTATTAGACGAAAAGTGAAAAGAGCAGCCGCCACACACAAGTGCAGCTGATGACGCTGCATCTACGAAAATAGCATTCAATTAGGCAAGTGGACGGGTTGAGGCGGGGCGGGGGCGGTTGGGGCGAAGGAGGCAACGGCGGTGGTGGTGGGGGCGAACACGAGACATAAGAGGAGATGCCACTTTCTAGGCAAGTGCTCTGACCCATATAACCCCGCCTGGGAAACGCTACGAAACACTACGAAATGCAACCGAATGCACAACAGGCACGAACAAATCAACGGACGAAATAAATGAGAAAAATCCGACTAAATGAATGAGCGCGGGATGGATGCGATGTGACGTTGGTGGAGAGGGAATGGGACTTTACCCCTTTCGTTTTCATTTTCATTTGAGCAAACGAAAAAGGAAACCCAGTGGAAGTCAATGTGCTTGTCATGAGTTCATGTCGAGCAGTTGTTGCCGCTTTAGCCACAGATGGAGACTCTAGATGGCTATTGTTGAGCCTTTTAGGGGCGAGGAGCAACGACTGCACGTTATGGGGTCCACAACGACATCCACTTCTCCGACTCCATCCAAGTCCAAGTCAATTAGGCATTTTAGGCACGCATGCGACTACTTGTAGTCCGGGCCCAATCCACTTTAAAAAATGCAGGTTTCACATCGTATTTAAGTACTTTACTTCATAACATTCCATCTATAGTGTAATAATTTTTTAATTTATTTAAATAAATAAATCAATAAATATTTTCATTTTATTTACTCAAAATCTTAGTTGCTGAATCAAAATCAATTCGGACGCAAGCAGAATTTATTCTTCAATATATATCTTGAATTCCTTGGCGATTTAATTAATTAATTTAAAATCACCATTAAAAACCAACTAAAGGTTACGCCTTCCATCAAAGTTATTAATTAATATAAGCGGATACATCATAATTTTAAATTTAATCACTTTTTAACTATTTTCCAATGGGCTAGGAACTTTATTCGCTATATTTTTCTTTCAGCGTATTATTCAGATTCTCCCAGTGTATGCACATGAACTCAATTAGGGACAGTAGCGGAGTATTCGAGTAATTAATCATTGACAATACAAGTACGACTACATGTCTCGGATAACGGTAGAATAGCCCTTTGCAGCGGCAACCGGAGAACCCAGTTAATGTAAGAATATAAAAAAAAGGCTCATTCACATCGAACCGGGCTTACTGGCTCACAGGTTATTCGAGAGCAGAGCCGCTCTCACGCGGCAGGGCGCCCTAACGGTATCGTGTGTAATTGCAGTTGCATGCACAAGCACTTTGAGGTTTATTCGGTCAGGTTTTCGGATTCGCCCTGCTGCCTCACCTCGATTTTGGGCGTAGCATAAGAAATAAAATGCAAAGAGGAAAACACCAAACTTGTTCTTACAACAACACTGACGTCATCGCCACAGTCGCAGCTGAGAAATTAAAATAGGGAGTGGACGTGGGATCATATGCGACTGTGGGGTGGTGTGAGTGAGTGGGAGCAGGAGCGGGAGCGGGGGCCGTACTAAAGAGGAGATCCAGCGCTCTCAGCTGGCCAGCAGTAGTATTGATTGATGAGTGCGAGTGGGAGAGGTAGGAAAATATGGGAGCACCACCTCGCACAGGTTCATAACCACTCCCGATATGATACCCTGCTAATGCCGATAATGCCATAATGCTGCTATCACCCACCACCCCCTGGCGCTGGCATTGCGCAGACACACACACACACCACACGCCGCACAGCACACGGCAGCTTTAGTTAGAGAGAGAGTATCGGTGTCGGCAGATAACTTACCCATGGCGAGATACAGATACTGCTATGCTCTTCGCACTCGCGCCTGCAAAATGGGGGAGGGAAACACACAGAAAGGAGCACCACACAGACGAGATGACACGCACGAGGAAAGCACAAATACACGCGCACAGGTCACCACTACTTCCTCTTCACTTCACTAACAAAATTTTTCTTCTGCTTAGATTTTTTCTATTTGTATCTTTCGCCGTATGCATTCGCAATCTGCGTAGCGGGATTCTTTCAGTATGAGTGTGAGTGTCAAAAAATACGAATTTTCGTTCGATTTGGGTGCGTATTTCGCCCGTGGGACCGATGAAGCTATTACTTATGTTATTACTCGTCTGATTCTTATTCTTAACCGGAGCTGCGACCAGAAAAAACACCGCACCAGCAGCAACAACGCAACGACACCGACAGCAGAAACCGAAACGAAAAGTATTTGAGAAATACGGCCAGCACTGCCTAGAGGTGGGCGCGTGCGACTTTGCGGCACGGTAATATAAACACGTGCCACACCCATCTCTAGTTCGTGCTTTTTAAAGACCGAACTAATAAAAAGGTGATTATACCAAATGGCGATGGGTGCGCGGGAAATTTAATGTAAAGATATAATTTATTTTTATTTTACATTTAATTTAGATATTATTAAACAATTTTTGAAATGTGATTGACTTTACTCCATAGATACTGTAGCGCAAAAGCTTTAGGTATCTCACATCTCACGGTAAATTTCTTTATGGAAATAATTTTAAAATTTAATCTTCAACAACCCCGGAGCACTATGGATTTTTTTTAATAAATTAAACTCTTATTATTCACTTTCCCAACTAAAAATTTATCCAGAATAAATTACTGTAATACAAAAGAAACTCAATGAAACTAAGTTTAAATGAGTCCTGAGTGACTCAGCCACGTAAACAATTTTACTTGACTTGCATTTAAATCTTTACTTAAAACTTTTTATTTAAATAAGTTTTGTTTTTTTATGCGTTTCGCGTGTACATTTGCACAATAAGCATCCTTAGAATGTAGTAATAATAATAATAATAATTGTAATAACATTACTAACAAAAATAATAATGAGATAAAATTCCATTTATAATACAGTTAGAATAAAATTCATTATGTTATTGGCCCTTTGTTCAACTCTCTAGAACCATAGGATTTCTATATATGTTATATATGTATATATAATTAAATATATTATATGTATAGGCATAATTCCAAAAAGTGTTTTAAAAACTATCAATAAACCCTTCAATGCCGCTGCATCAGAAACTTTCATAATTCACCCACGATAATGTAATGTTGCGTGTTTTCCGCCCAATAAAATTTAATAGTACATCGAGATTTTCAATAATTCAAGCCCACATTTTAGGGATGCCTTCCCTTATGCCTTCTTCAGTTTCTACTTTAAATACGATCACGTATTCAATTAATGGATTGTTTCAAATGTGAGTGTAATTAGATCTACTAGTATAGTGTATAGCTTCAATTTCGTTTACTACATACATACATATATGCTCTTCTGGTCGACGCTGTGTGAATAAATTTGACTAAAATCAACAAACGTTGAGTTGGGAACGGATATGATATACATACGTCGGTCAATGTATTTTCTTACATTGCGGCTCAAGCTTTAGTTTGCTTTGCATTCAATTTAGTTACAACTACAACTCTTTCAACTGCCCGTATATATGGTTTGCACTTTGTATTCTCTATAGTTTCCATTAGCTAACTGTGGGTGCAAGTGTGTGTGTGTAGGATCTGCAAGTGTCCATTTCAATTCAACATCCGCATCTGCTGCAATCGATCGCCGAAAGTACAAAATATTTGTATTGAAATATCTACGCAGACGCAGAGGCATTGCATCTATTCTTCATCCGAGTCGCCGTCACTGGAGTAGTGTGTGATTTGGGGGCGACGTATGTAGGGTGCCGTTATCACTTGTCTACAATAAAAAACAAAAACACGGATTAATCAGCAACTTTTTTGGCAATCGCTTAGGTCGCGCTTACGCAATGCGGCGGTAGTGGTTGAGCCACTCCTCTAGCATCTGAGCCACCAGCAGCGGCCGTTTGCTGAGCTTCTGTTGCGCCACGAGGAGACCGCCATCGGTTACGCACACATCCAGCCACTGGCGCATCATGGTCTCTTCGCTGCCCACCTGAAGCCAGATAAAATCCTTATAGATTAATAAACATTTTTAAAAATAATTATAATTCCTTACCTCGGACTGGGTGAGGAAATGGATTGGCAAGAGTTTAAGCTCACAATCCATTAGCGGCAGGTATGTCACATCCTCTACGTCGTCGCGCCGTCCATCAATCCTTGTGAATGGTTCCATCGGCACAAGGGCGCTAAAATGACCGCGAGTGTAGCCCAGGGCGATCGGTGACTTGGTGCAAAAGTTTTGATCCCAGAGTAAAGGTAAGTAGACTCCTAAAAGCCGAACCAATTAATTCAATTGTAATATAAAGGAAACGTGTGAAAATCACCTTCGAAACGCGCATAACCGATGTCTTCGCCGCGAAAACTCTTCACATACTTGACGCCGTACACAATGATTGGACGTCGGAGGATGTGCGCCAGCGCAAAGATGTGCAGCTGTTCCAGGGACGAGCCCGGCTGGCTGGCCAGGGATAGAAGCGTGCTCCAGTCTTCCTCAAACTGCGAGTCCTCCAGCGTGAAGTGTAGCATCGAGGCCTGTAGCATCTCGTACTCTTTCCAACGAGTAAAGAACCTGAGGGCCCACATCAAAATCTATCCATGGCTTTTTGTATAATATATTATACTTACACGTGCCCACACTGGTGAAGTGTATCTGCGAGTGCTCGCCTTAGGATGTTGTCGCGATCAAAGACGCCCCAGGTGGCCTGCATAGCCGAGTCCAGGAGGCAGTCGCCAGCGCTACGATTCCAAAGGACAAACATCCGAGAGCTAAGCCGAGCCGTGATCTCAAGCGACCAGTTCAGAGCTGGCGGCGGCGTTTCCAGCTGCTTTTGGGCGTCGCGATCGAGCAGTTCATCATATAGCTGCTCCTGAATTGGGATCGGCAGCTCCTCAATTTCGGCGGGTAGGGCGAAGGTGGCGTGCTTTTGCACATAGTGGCAGGGGAGGCCGGACTTGCGCAGGCGCAGGGTGTTGGCAAAATGGCGACGGATATCAGCCGCCAAGTCTGGGGCCACATAGGACGGCACACGCTTGATGCCTGGCCCCGAGCCAGAGATCTGCGCTAGCAGCATGGGCAGCATTTCCTCGCGATGAAATCGAATGGCCAGATGGATCAGCGTGTGACCCACGTCGAAGGCCGAATTGCGGTTGAGGGCCGCGATCTCAGTGCTAGTCAGAGAGCGAGCCGGATTGCCACCGCAAGAGAGATAGGCCTCCACGGCGCTGTAGTTGTTTTCCACGACGCCCAGACAGGCGTTCAGCCACTGCCAGTCCACCTGGCGTCGGATTTGACGCTGGCGGCGCTCTTGTCGCTCTTGCAGCGTATCACAGTTGTTGATGGTTTCCGAGGAACCTGAAAATGGGCAATTAATTAACAAAAACAAAAAACATAAAGCTAAGGAGGCAGCACGGTAGAACTCACCAAGTTGGTAAATGTGCTTCTTATTGAATGAGTTGTTGACACTGACGGTGTCCACGCCTTGCTGCTGTAGTTGTTGCTGCTGCTGTTGCTGGTGCTCCTCTTGAATGTTCAGACTTGAGGAGGCGTGCAAGTCGTTCTGCGATCCACTGACCTCTCGCTCCCTTGTTTTGCCGCACATGGAGCACTTGATGCTCCTCGGCCAGTTTTCGTAGGTGCACGACTGTAAAACAAGACATTGTGTAAAACTATTGGAAGTTTGCAAGGTTGGACTAAACCTACGTTACACGCCCATTTGGCCACATAGCACGGCTTCTGCTGCGGCGTGTCAGTGGCTGAGGAAGAGGACTCCCGATGTTGCGGCGTGTGGTGCTGCTGAAGCTGTAACTGCATTTGCTGAAGCTGTGCAGGTTGATGGTTCTGAGACTGCGAACGCGACTGGTTTTGGGATGCATTGGCGAGATTGTTAAGATGCGTGGTATCATCGATGCCCGGACTAAGGTTCAGCCTGTTCGAGGCTGTAGCCCCTATTAGCTGGGATGGCTTATTAGCCAGGTTCTCTGTGGCGCACCCCGCCAGTTCCGTGTCCGTTCCACTGATGCGTAGCGCCTGCAACGCCTCGCCAGCCCGATCAGCATCCGCCTCGTTATTCTTGTCGCTGCCGCGCTCGATGGCATCGCCGCCACGCTTCGTGCAGCACTGGACGCAGCGCAGGCTGCGAGGCCAGTTGAGATAGGTGCAGACCTTGCAGGGCCACTTTTCGCTGTCCGCCACATTGCTCTGCCTCGCCTGGTTCTGCTGCGGCTGAAGCGAGTAGCACGTGGACGTAGGCGTGGGCTCAACAGCAGCTGCTTCCTCCGCAACGGCACTGCTCTCCTGAGCGGCGGGACTCAGCCTGCAAAAACGAAAATAGTCGGTATGGTTTAAGGTTATCTTTTATGATTAGAATAGTTTGCCTCACCGGAAGATGTCCTCGTTGAGCAACGGCTTTGACGCTTGGCACATGGTGCATTTCAGCGAGGATGGATAGTTCTCGTAGGTGCAAATTTCACATTTCCATTTCTGCGCATCGTCTTTGGTATCGCACATCGTTTTGTGCGCGGAGCCAGCCACAATGATGCAGTTGCTCTGTCAATAAATGATTGCTTGTTGAAAAATGAGTACAGTTCTTCGGCCCCAAATTTCTCCTTAGAACAGACTATAAGAATAGCAGTCTATGCCTGATAATATATCCTACTTTAAATGATTTCTTGGGGAACATATACTATTTTGTCAATAAATAAATCAAACAAACTACCTTGTCTACCTTATAATCAATTACAAATTCTTCTTTTGAAAGCTATTCGCATTCAGAGTGTATTGTTACGCTGCAGAATAATAGCTAAGCTTTTGAAGAAGTTTGTAGGACGATTTCTCTCAGCTACAACTATCATTTAGGAATAAGGGTATTGAAATCCTCTGCCTTGCGTGTCGCGAATGGAAATTCTTGTTAATAAGGTCAAACAACGGGGTAGCAAGCAGTGTCCTTGACCCTGAGACATAATTCGCAGATACAGCCACAGATACATCTGCAATTGGCTCGACTTGCCATGGTGTCGTCACAGTCAGCCTTCGGGGTCTCGGTCCCCGTCTCTGCCACTGCCTCTGTCTCTGCCTCAGTCTCTGTTCCTGGGATTGGGGCACATAGGCACTGGTATTGGTACTACTACGGGGTCGCTCGCAATTGTTTGTTGCCATTATTCGCTCGTGGGTATGTGCATATGTGTGCATGTGTGTGATGCACCTAGGCATTTAGTGTATGTACATATGTATGCGAAGGGTACAGTGCAAGGGGGGTTTCGCGCTAGTTTCTTATTGGGACTTGTCCTCTTCCGCCGTGCCCAACAACCCACCCCGCTACCCACAACTCGTCCCGTCCATCCACAGTACCTGGCGCAGAAGTTCGCAAGGCCTTTTGCAGCAGTCCCAGAAAACGCGACTGCGATTCGATTCGATTTAAATATATAACACTGTCACACAGCCACCAAAATCACAATAGGGCCGAGAAATCGGCCAGCGATTGCTATATAGCCAAATCTTTCTAGGTATAATCAGTGTCAGCCACCCGCGCCCGCAGCAGCGTCAATATAGCCGTCGATCCAATATTGCCAGTAATGCGGGCTGGCAGGCAAGTGCAGGAAAATTACAATTACAAAACAAAGACGGGAAAACTTTCACTCGATTCGATTTTGGGATTTTTCCTTTTCTTATTTTCCTGCTATACTTTTAGCTCTGTAGTTTGTAGGTTTGTAGCACAGCGACACAAACAAGCACGCGAACGCAAAGAATTTGGAATTTGGATATTTGGAAATAGCTAATTATTTATTTTTTACATTATTATCATCTGGTTCAGTCCGCCTATCGACAGTGGCCAGTGTTCGAAAATGGTTTCGCGTGAGATCTGCCAGGTAATCTGGCAACGATAGCTTCTCGCAGTCCGCATTTTTAAACGAGGTTTTTACTACATTTTCGGAAAACTAAATAACATAAAAAGTAAACATAAATTATTATGAATATAAACGAGTTAAAAGGACCAGAGATCAATAAGTGCAAGCCATTTGAAAATTACGATATATATCGTATTATTGCTTACAGTCACACTATCTATTGCAACAGCATTATCGATATTGTAGTCGACCCGCTCAACTGTACAGTGTCCACGAAATGCACCTAAAATAAATTATAAACTAAAATTCAATTAAAATGGTCAGAACAAGGGCTGCGCCACGCGTTTTACCCGTGAAAGCAATAAGTACAAGAACGTCTGCTAAATCCGCGCCAAAAGATGACGGGGGAACTTTTTTGCCAGCCCCAAAGCCGCCGAGTCGCCTTCGGAAATGCGTAGTTAAAATAAAGCGCTTAAAAATTCTAGAATGTCCCGAATCGGGGGAACTCTATCTTAATGACAGCGCCTTTGAGCCTGCTCGCAACTCGACGATGTACGCTCCCAAGAATAGGCCTGCAAAACCAAAACATCTACCAACTAAGGAGGTGTTCTCGGGTATGTAGATATTCTCAGCTGCAGAAAAGGACTTTGCTGTAACAATAATATTATTCGCAGCACCCAAAGAAATATCACCACTATTGAAGAAACTCAGCCCTAGCAAACCACTGCCAGAGGATTCGACAACGAAAACGGCTCGCTTCTTTCACAGAGAACAACCGCCAACAAGGTCCAGGTCCTCAGTGACCCGCAATGTTTACGAGTTCCTCTCGCAGTCCCAGATAGAAGATGACACTACTAGAGAGGATCCAGCCGCGGACATAATCCAGCGCCTAGTAAAGAATGGCAAGGCCTGCGTGATGATTCCATCCAAAACGGGTGGGAAACTAAGAGCCAAGATAAATAAAAGGCGACCAGTTGGCAAGCGGAAGCAATGCTCTTTAGAAAATGTGGTTGGAGAAAAAGCCAAGACGGAAGTCAAGAATCCCAGACCGTTGAGGCAGCGAGAAACTGCACGAGCCCTGTCGCCAATTTTTGAGCCCGAGGAGGATTCAAGTAACGATGCGGAGGAAGTCAACACTGAGCCTATTCAAGTGCCCGAGGAGGATTCAAGTAACGATGCGGAGGAAGTCAACACTGAGCCTATTCAAGTGGCCGTTCAGGTGCATGCGCCGTCGAATCCTTCGGTCGAGAGAAATACTTCTAAGCAGATCAGCGAGGGCGCCTACAGCCATTTGGCCCGTTCCGTGCTGTTGAATCAGACCAAGGAGCAAGATAAACAGCAATCGTCAAGCCGGCGTCGCGATTTGGTGAACATGGCTCGCAGGTTGGTAAGCACACCGCTGAACCGCAAGACTCTCACGGCGCCCGACGCCAATTCAACGACCACTGCCATATCCCCGATTCCCCGCCATCCCTCCAACTCAGCTGCGAGTCCGGGAGGAGGTGCTTCCCCTTGGCGTGTTTCAGACCAGTCCTCAATGCCAAATACATTTATGTTTGGCTTTAATACCTCTAATCTGCCATCGTACTCAAGTGACCATGCGCAGCGACCGCATCACGTCTATGTGCCGGATACACAAAGACAGGAAGATGAAGTACCAGTGAACGAGGAGACTTTCTGCAATACTTTGCATGACCCTAGCGCCACAGCGGAGAACTCCAACGAAGAGAATCGGCCGCCTCCTACGCCCAATAGAACGCTTATATCCAATGAACAGGATAATGCAGAGAATGCGGAGGATGCTGATAACTTTGTCCACTTGCCGAATCCCAGGAAGACCCTGCAGAAACGCAGGCCCTTTCAAGAAATCAACATTCTGGATGTAGTGGTGCTGCCGTCGTGGAAAAAGAATGTGCAAGCCACTCCCTCAAAAGGAAACACATGTCCTAAGGTGGCCACTGCATCGCCAACACGACAACGTAGCCAGACGCGAGCAAACCTATTTGGATATGACGAGATTTTGCCATGTGAAGATCAACCTACGAAAGCTGCTGAACCGCATGCGTCAAGCTCTCGAAATCTTTTTGGATTCGAGGAATTTCTTTCAGAGAACGAAGCAGTAACAGCACGCTCCTCAACCTTGAGACAAGACGAAAGTTTGCATGATAAACTGCAACGACTGGGATGTCTGCGGCCCATGGACATTGAGCTTCCACAGGCAAACTCAGATTCGCTGCGTCAGAATTGCTTTGGAGAGGTGCCATTATGTCAGTGCGATATCAGACAAGTTATGTGTTCCACGATGATTGCGCCGAAGGAGCCACCGAGAAGAAAACCTGCACTGGCTGCGGACGAAACAGTCGGATTGTTTAATGATGAAGCAAAACTAGAGACAACATTTGACAATAAGGTAAAACTCTATTTTTATATTCTAAGCGCCATGAAGATGTCGGCACTCCGCAGTCGCAAGTGTCGTCATTGAGCAATCAGCGCAAGATTAAAACAAATTGGGACCCGTTAATTGCCCCAGTTGAGCCAACAGGGCCGCAAAGATCCAAGTCAGTCTTTGTTCGGTAGTAAGCCGCTCGCACAAAATTAGCATTTAAATAAAATTAGACTAAAAGTTTATTTTGAAATTGATTTCTTCCTTTTTTCGGTATTTGCAGAAACCAAGGCGAACGTACGTCAAGGAGCGACCGAAGCGTAAGAGAAAGCAGCGAGTGCAAGTGTTGTACATAGACACGGATTCGTCTGAGGACGACAACGAGCAGGACTTGAAGGAAAATAGTGTCGACTCTCCGCAGAAGAAACAGCAATTGAAACGACCACGCAAGGATGTTGAGCAAGAGGCTAAACTGCAAGAATTTATTACCAGTTTCAACAAGGAGTGCGAAGAAGTCGAGAAATTTCCTTTGATAATTGAATAACCGCATCATCTCGAATATATATTTTTTTATTGTTTTTAGTTGTTAGGGAATAATTAGATTTGTAACTATTTCTCTATAAGAACAACTCGAATCAGCTTGTCCGATGTACCTTATGCATTAGGATGTAAGATAATATTGTGTTTCCAGGAAATGGCATATATAGTGCACATTAGTCGTAACTGTATTACGGTTCTAAATAGTAATAAAATTAAGTGTCACCTAGAGCACTTTGTTTAAACAGAATAATGCAGTTTGATCTGGCAGAATATCATATTATGTAAAATATAAAAAAGTTTAAAAACTTGCAGAAGATATTATTTGAAATAAACTTTACCTACTGTGACCAGAATTCGTTTGAAATGTGAATAATTTCAGGCCTTTGTTCTTATTGCATTTAAATATACTATAATATTAGTTGGGGGTATTATTAGCGAATCGCCGATAATGTACTTAATTTTTGGCAAGATGTTAAAAATTTCACACGAATAAAAATTTACATAAAAGTTTTCCAAGATAAATACAAGCTTATTTGGTACCATTAATGTAAAAGTACCAGGTTGTCGAAGATAGCACTCTTAATTGATTCTAACGACAGAGCTTACACAACAAGAGCTTAGCTCCATAATAAAACCATGAAAATACCACTTCGTTTTGTATTATACATAATTTCCATACGGACTTACTTTATTGTTTATTTCAAGTTTCTATTGAATTGATATCGATAAATATACATGTGCATAAGTCATACTTCAAAAAACATAGGCTTCCTAATACCTAATTGGCCGATTTCTTGGTTACATTTCTGGAAACTTCATGTTTTTACTAAACGGTCGGCCCTGCAAGACCAGATGTTATCAGTTATCAGTTATGACCGACGCCAATCGCTTCGAATGATGTTACAAAAATGTTCGAAAATAGCAAAAGAAAATACATAAATTTTAAACAAAATATAATTCAGAAATGGGAATGGTGTGATTAAATATGACAAGTCAAAGAAGATAAAGAAAACCTAGAGACGAATACAAAACTTTTACACATGGGAAAGTGTGTTTCATTTGCTTACACAAATCCAAAATTTTTGGATTTAATGGCCATCAGCATTTTACTGCGTAAAATTGATTTGCTGGAGTACAAGGGGATATACAGCCGAGATATACACGTATTCGCAGTCGGTAGATGAGAGTCATCTGCAGGTCTTATGGTCACCGATGGCAGGGGTTGGAATCCCTCTTCGGATGCCGGCAGAGCAGGCGAGCCAGTCCAAAAGTACACCTGGAGAGAAAAGAATTTATCAATCTTGTTCAGATTATTTAAGTTTTAATGCTTTTACCAAATCTTGACGCTCCAAAATATTCATTTTTTCAACAATACTCCAGAACCATTTCTTAAATTTCAACAGTTTATCCGGACCCTCGCTAGATTCATCGTTAAAGGTGGTGTATGAAATCAATGTTGAAACATTTATGTCACCGACACCGTTCAGCAGCAGCCGCAAATCCTCAGCTGTTAAGCTGTTCATACTGGTGTCGGGCAGAACGTCAAAGACGCCTTCTTTTAGTGCCTGCAATGAAACCATATATTACTATGACAGAATAGGGATTTTCGGCATAAATAATGCTGTTAATATTAGATTATATTTTTAATATCAGTTTCTCTATTTCAAAATATCGTGATATTCTAGCTGTTCTAGGTACGTACCTCAAGTGCCTTTTCCTGTGACTTGATCAATCTATATTCCGTATAGCGTCTTATGTACTCGAATATGTTGTTCGCAGTAACTGCAACATCTCGACCTCCCGGGATTAGCTCCCTGTTGCCACAGCCCTCCTCTTTCATCAAATCAATCCTAAAAAAAATATATAAACTCATTGTTATTTGGCATCCCTGTAACATATTTAGCAAGCAAGGCTACTTACACAAAACATAACTCCATTCGACTAATGTTTTCTTCGCCGTCTTTTGCCAGAGCTGTTTGAATAATTTGCCTAAAAGATTCGTATAGTGTTGGATCGAAAAATGCCAGGTCGTGGAACTTAATTTTACGTCCAAGGATATATTTTAATACATGTCTTTGCAGAAACAGTGGAAGCAATTCATTTTGCAACAAACAAAGTCCAATGAGTCTACGTTGGAGGAAGAGAAAAAAAAGGTAATGCATAAATACACGGATAAACTTCACGCATACACGCCACCTTACCTTCCGATATTTCTAAATGCATTTATGCGCTCGAACGATGCAAAGCCTTGTCGTGGCGTATAGAAGCCCCGTTTCCCCGGAGAATAGAATAGTGGCTCATTATCGTCATCAGCGGGCTCTACCAACACAACAGATGGCGATTTTTTTGGCTGACTACTTTGTGTGCTGGCGTCAGTTTTTTGTTTGAAGGTTATAATTTCGATCGCCTCGTTTACTTTTTGACGCAACGTCTCATCAGAGGAGACCACAGACAAAAGCTGAGGTGTTGGTATCTCTAGTAGCATTCCTGTTATTTTCGGCGCATGCGTTTGGTTTATCGAATGGATCTATTGAGAAATGCATGTTATTTTAATAAATTAATGTTATTAAGAGCATCACCACTTACCTTAGGATACAAGCGTTCTCCAAGTTGTTGCAGATGTACCGACAAATGATCATTCATGCCTTCCGCCATAGCATTATCTAGAAAAAAATATGTAAATGTCTGGCTAGTAAAAACTGAATAAATCAAGCTCCAAGTTTAAGGCAAAGCTTGTTTAAAACAAAATATTAAAACTCTACCATTTACAAGACCTGGTTGCATAGCCACGGCAGTTATTACAAGGCTTACCTGAATTATTTATTGGCGTATATGGCCTTGCGTCCAAATTTAGGACCTTTCTTTCACGAGCCGATCTCCACAATATTTTGCTGCTGGTGCCACGCCTCTGTGGAGTCAGCTGATCACGACTAGATCCAGACACGGTTCTACTGCGCAGGATGCTCGAGAAGGGCACTCCGTACTTGGTGTGGCTGTTGCCCACCTGCACTGACTCAAGGTTGGGGATTTTCGCATTGGCCAGCAGGGCCTCGGCTATAGATGTGTAGAAGCTGCGGGCCACGCCAGATCCCTCGCCTGGCTCATCTTTGAACGTCACCTTAACTCGGTTAAACGTTATGGGTGGCTGAGAGCGTCTGTTTTGGCTGCCAAACTGAGTATTCAGTTCCTTGAACGTTTGAACAATCAAGCTCTCGCGGTTTCTCTCTAGCTTGCATAGCACCAAGTCACGCTGTTGGCCGTTGCGCAACTTTTCCATGTGGCGACGGAAACGCATTTCCTTGACGGGGAAACCGCGCAATTCCGGCAGAACAGATCCGTGCTCCATGCCCACATCGTCCATGAAGACGCGTCCAAATAAATCTAATGTTAGTTTCCAACGACTTAACAAAAAGTTCCACGAAGGCAATTCCGAAAAGCTACTTTGGTAAAACAGAGAGCCGCGACCTGGAAAGCATAGCGAGTGATGAGACGGCGCTGACTTCTGATGATGTGTATCACATTTGGCTTGTTCAGCAGATAAATTCGCAGCGGAAGGCGACGCGTTCATGTCCGAGTCGACCGATTTAAGACACGACCCGCCTGCGAGAACTATAACACTACGAGCTGCAGCATTCCCTGAAGTCACTGAGGAGCAGGAAGTGGTCTTATTTGGAGCAATGATAACTTCAGGACGAGTCGCCATTAGTGCTTCTGTCGATTTACTTGTACTTGGAATATCATCGGTTTCCATTAAGACAACCTTATCGAACTTGCCATGATTACCTGCAAAACAAAATATATTATTTGAATACTTTTTAATTATTTGTTGCTGTATTACGACTACTCACCATCGGCTTCTTTATGTGACTTGAAATCATCTGGACCCTGTTTCTTCTTCAATTGTACGTATATATTAGAGTCCGCAGAAGAGCCCTCAGCCTTATATATTGTATTTCCTTCACCCATAGTCTTGCTAGACTCCATATTGATTGTTACTTCCATGGGCTGCTGTGGGTTTTTAGCCGGAACTGTTTCATAAACATGCTCGTCATTCCTTTTCAAGGAATTTGAAAATCCCAGCCTTGTGGGCGGGTAATCAATAGTGCTGTCACTTGTGTTGGGATTGCTGCCGTTATTACCACTCGTTGACACCAGCAGCGGAAGGTTGGCAAATAGCTCCTGTCGCTTTGAGTTTGGCTGCAGCAAGTGAGGTTTGTCGGCCAGTGGCATGGCCATATCCAGAGGAAGATCGAAACCTTCCGGCGCCGAGCAACCCAAACTCAAAGTAGATTCCGATCGTGCAAAGAAAGTGTGTCTGCGAGTGCCTACGGTGCCGGAAGGCTGGTTACTGCTAGTCGACGGCTGTGCCTCAGCACTGTAGTCTTCCAGATTGGTAAGCTCATCATCTGTATCGTAGCTCTCAACCATTGGTGATGATAAATTGTTTACGCGTCCGGATATAGTCTCTTGCTTGTCATAGAAGCCCGTGTCGTTGCGCATATAGTAAACGAAGGCATCAAGAACGTATCCAATATGCCGCAGAGCAGTTATATCCAGTACTGGCAGAGCATCCCTGTGCTCAGACGTGTGAGCACGCATCAATGACAGGCAGTAGGTGAAAAAGTCGCGCCGTGAATTTGATCCTGATTTAGGTATACATACGATATAATTAAAAATTTTAAATTCAGCACACTACACTTACCCATCATGTTTACACCAACGGATGTTGAGGTGGCAGGAGTTGGTGCCTGACTACTCGAAGCCTGAGCACTCAGGTTAAGCGGATGTAGCGGGTGGTTCGGATCGGTGTAGTTAGTCAAGTAGGCTCCAAACTTTAGCTGAGCCTCAGTTCCGTCCATTACCGTAAACATCCAGTCCCAGGTGGCCTTTAAACGCTTTTCAACGAATGTCTTTTGAAGAAACAAATTGCATAATTAGTTTTCAATTAAAATAAATTTATAAAATTTATCAAATTTTTAAATAATATTGATCAAAATATTATTATGAATATTTTAATATCAAACAAGAGAGATCGACATATGTTCATACGTTTATAAACCCATAATTAAACCAATGTAGAAAATATAACTTACTTGGACTGCGATCGCCTCATCTGTTTGAATCTTGAGTGAAGTTTCAATGTCGTTGACAATGTTGTAAGATAAAATACTTATAAGCTCCGAAATCTGTCTTATAGTGATCCCGAATGCCCTGGCCAAGTTACTAGCTGTGGTCGCCATTGTGTGCGGCTCGATAGAGGGAGTAGTGACTGCAGTGCTGGCCGGCACAGTGGAGCGTCGCAGCGCCATTGGGTCAATGAAAACCATATTGGATCCAGTAGGCACCCGTACAGATGAGCGAGCAGTGTCTCGGTTCCTTATTGCCCATTGCATCGTTTGCGGCGCTAGGTCACTGCGAGCATTCGAATTTGTGCTGCGGCGTTCGAGTTGCTGGTCATTGAAATTAAATTCGTCGGAGTGATCGTCGGATTCGCCATCCTCCGAGCCATCTTCCTCTTGTGCGGATGAGTCTCCCGATTCATCCTCAAGAAACAGGACACCAATATCTTGAAAATAAATAATAATACGAATTAGACTAGGGTTTGCCAACTCGCCAATATTTAGTTATCAGTTAACATAGAGGCAATAACATACCAGTTTCTGAACCAACTGTAGCCCCGGTTTGAACGCTTCTCTGAGCCTCTTGATTGCTTTGATTGTCATCGGAGTCCGACTCAGTCTCAGCATCATTAAAAGTAAAGTCATTGTCGCTCTCATCGTCTTGCATGCCGTCCTCATTTCGTTGATTTTCGATCAATTCATCGTCCTGGCTGTGGGAATTGGTCTCCCGATTTATAACTTCTTCCGATTCGGAGGCGTCTCGTATAGCTAAATATTGAAAAATGGAATTTATTTTAAGAATTTAAGCCAGTCCTCGTTTTTCACTCACTTTCCATTGCAACTACATCGTAGTTTTGTTGAATATTAAAACTGGAACTTTGATCGTTGCCCGCATCGTGCCCCAGTATTTGCTCAGACGTAGACTCTACGTTAGATGGCGCCAAAGGATCCACGCTGAATAAGTCGTCAGAATTCTAGGAAAAACAAGTAATTAAATTAATTTACAACTTATTATCAAAGTCTTGGAAGTTAAGTCTGTATTTACACGTACATCCAGATTCGACGAAGACATAGTAAACGGAGCTGTGGGACGCACAACGCCTAGGCGAACTGGAGCAATCAGGGCCTCGGAGACTTCGACCAGTTCCTCGATCGAAATCTTGTGCAGCGTCTGAAATACCTTCACGCAGCTCTGAACGTATTTGTTGCACGACGCATGGGTCTTGCGCTTCTCTGGATTCGGCTGCTTCTCGAGATTGAAAATGACAAACACGCGGGCTACTGAGCGCACAAAGCGTCGAGCCACTTCCTCGGCCTCCTTACAGCGATTGACCACGCCAGCATTTTGCAGTTCCCGGACGAGGGTGAGCAGCAACGTGTCTAGATGGTCGCCGGTGCACTTGACAATGAGGCTGTGTGTGAACTTGTCGAGAAGCGTCGATCCGTGCTGGGTCTGGATGAACATGTTGAAGCCCTCAGAGTTTGTACCCTCCGAGGAAGCGTTGCCTCCTGATTGGTGGACATTAACCTCGGCCTTCTCCGCTCCGCTCATGACCATTGCGCGCACCGCATTCCAATCGATCAGCAGACGTTCCAGGGCTTTCCTGGCGAACTTCGGCGGCTCCAGATCGTGGTCTGGCATGTCACTCTCCATTTCCACAGAAGATGTCTTTCGATTTGATATAACCGTATTGCTGCCATTCGCTCCGCCGGCAGCGTTTCCAACATTTCGCACTCGAACGTTAAAGCGATACTGACGCTGCTCCACAATTTGTCGGCCCACGGTTTGGATGAGGAAGAGCAGTATTGATTCACCCTTGGAGTTGAATTTCGTGACTAAATCCGTACAGGAAACAAGTTTGCAGAGCAGCGCGAATCGCTTGGTTAAATTGCCAGCGATGAGAGCCTTGCACTTGCACTTCTCCCAGCAATCACAGTAGGCAGTCGGAGCCGTCCGCTTTAACTTGCAGTCATGGCCCTTGTGGCAGACCCGGGCGCATTCCGTACAGCAGCACAGGGATCCTGTGAGTCCACATGTCTTGCACTCGAAGATGTTCTGGTTGATATGGTCAGCCCCCGTCCAAGTGAACGAGCATGTATCGTTGTAGCATATAACATGCAGCGGTGATTGGTCTGCCGGTGAACCGTTAGGGAAGATCATGGCCTCTTTGAGCTGCAGATCCTGCTCGGAAAGCATGAGAATTGTGTTTAACAATATAATTCCCGCCTCGTAGGCGCGGCACGAAACGGAGAGCATAAACGGTGTCTGGCCTTGAGCATCCTTGGTGCTAAGCATTTGGCAGAGATATGGGCGCAATGCAGGACTGACGCACATCTGCTGCAGGATCAGTAGAGCGTGCTCCCGACGTTGAGCCAAGTCGAAGGTGTAGTTTGGCGATCCTAATTTTATGTTGGTGAGCATAGAACTCTGGGAGGAGGACGGAATTATCTTTGAGATGTCGTCTTCGATACTATCTGTAATGTTCTGCGAAGAACTTGCGCTCAGATTGCTGGCCGCCGGTGCCTCATGTGGCCAGGGTATGTAGGCGTGGTCCTCGTTGGCGCTGGCCATTGGCTGGCTGCTGCCAGACTGCTCTGCCTGATCGGTGTTAATTAGCCGGTGCATCATATCGCGCAGATTAATCCGACTATCCCGGCTTGCCGATGGGGCGGAGGATCCAGCGGCAGCTGAGCTCATTGTGGCGAAACTAGAATTCTCGCTGTTGGCGGATGCGTTAGCCCCGAAAGCGTTACTGCTAACATAAGCGCTTGTCGACACCGTTGGGATGGTGCGCGCAACGGAGAGTCCGACGGCGACGGACTTCTTGTCGGTCGCGCCCCCGCTGGGTGAATCTGGTGGTGAGTCCTTGTTCGAAGATGGCGCACACATAATTACGCAGGCGTGGAATATGTTGCGGGCACCATCGCAACGCTCCTCCACGACCAGGGCTGTGTCCGCCTGATCCTCTCTCTCCAAGCGACTAAGGGCTGCGAAGCTGTTCTTTACATCGCAGCGCAGTATGTGCGGCATAAGCTTCTGGGTATCAAACAGCAAAGCAGTCATGCACACCTTCGATTTCAGGTTTCCGCCCGAGAGCATCGCCGGCAACGAAATGGTGGCCATGGTGATAGACTTTACCGGCGGCAAATCGAACCACTGCGGATCCTTAATTGAGCCAAGGCAGTCTTTGGCTAGGGGATACAGCGCCCCATTGCCATCGCGGAGCACTATAGTGCTGCTGTTTCCGCTGCAGTCATTGTTGCAGGCCATAAGAATGTTACCGGGTGAGGAGCCAATGAATGAGGCGCAATCTGTGGGAAACAGGCAGTTCTGCTCCTGTTTGCTATTGTACAGGTTATACAGGCTGTAGTGGATTTTACCGAGCACCTTTTTGACGACGTGTATGCCGCGGGAGTCGACGGCCAAGGCCAGGAGCTGTACGCCAGCTGCATCGGCACCGACGTTTATTTTTTTAGGTTGCTTTTGCAGCCAATCGGGGCCACGCGTCGACATTGCAGTGCGAAAGACTTGTACGTCCTCACGGCGTAGCAGGCGGCACTGCTGCCAGTCGTCTTCTTTTCCCTCTTCTTTCGATGCAGATGGCGTATTGGAGGAAGAAGTGCTGGCGGCGGAGGCAGCAGCTGCAGCAGCAGCGGCTGCTGCATTCATAGCTGGGAATCGTACGGCCACAAAATCGCCGTCAACCTTGAGAACCTTGCCCACGGGACCCACTTTGTCCTCAACAAAAACGACATCCTTCAGCTGCCACAGCTCTTCGTCCTTCCTGTTTTCCTGGGGGGCGTTGGAATCCTCTTTCGTGGTCACTCGTTTGGTGCGCTTGTGCGATGTGACACTGCCAGTGTCGCTGCAGGTGCTGGATGCCGGTGACGGCGGTGGCGGCATGTCAATGCGATCTGTAGATTCCTTGCTGTTGGAGAACGACTGTCCGTTTTTGCTGCTGCTTGCAGTAGTGGGCAATGTTGTCGTCTTAGGCAGATCCTTGTCCGGCGCTATTCCGTGGGCATTCACATTGCTTCCAGATGCTGTCTGTAACTTTTCCGCGCCCGAATTTGTGTTTATATTAATAATCTTCATGCGGCACACATCAGTGAAGTTCCAAACCGAATTCAAAAGCTGCCCCACTTTTGGCACTCCATTAGAGCAAGTAAATCCGATTGATCCAGATTGATAAATGGGACATTTCTTCATTATTACTTGGGCGCCCACATTAATGTCAGTGGCGACCGCCTTAAATGGCTTCTTGGTCTTTGTGCGAAACTTGTCCCACAAATAGCGGCGCTGATCAAAAGGCAGAACGCCCCACCAGTAAATGTTGTTGCTGTCTGTGCGAACAACTGTGTACAAGGAGCAAACGTGAATCTTGGTGATAGGATCCGAAATAAATTCATTGAATGTGCACGACGTGTGCTCCAGCTTGGCGCCAAGGTATCCCAGCTGTTCGTCCATCCATGTAGCCACGCGATTCGTTTCTGTGACCACAGAGCATCTGATGAAGTTGGCCGAAATGAGTTCAACTCGTTCAGCGATGTTAAGAGCCGCAGTTTTCGGATGATACACATTTTCCCCCTGCAAATAAATATTGGTAAATTGTAAATGAAAATTCAAAGAAAATGGAATAATTATGAATCTTTAAGCAAATGCTTTCCATCTCTTACCTCTGACTTGTATGGCTCTGGGTCTGACCAACGCCATTGGTACAAATCTCCGTTCTCTGACAATGCAATAAACTCCGAATACAGAGCGCCGATGGTTTTAAAGCGAACTGAACTTTTCTCCGGCCATGGCTGCAATTCTTCTGATATCCAAATAGGAGACAGCATTGGAGAAGGCTCCTTTTTCTTGGAATCTAAGAAGTACGATATTTATTAACAGTTAATGAGTGTATTTACTCTGAATGTAAGCAGTGTGATCAAATTACCAGCATCTTTCTCCCAAGTGTAATCGTCTTTGTTAATCCAACGTCGCGGTCCGTAGTATTGGCGATCCCGCCAACGGCTAAACGCTTCCCGGTCGGCATTAACCGATATTTGAGCTGACAGACCAGTACTTCCACTTAAAGCAGCGCCCGATGTTGTTGAGCGGCTGGATTGATTGCTGTCAGCGGCGTTTGCGGTCGAATTACTGCGCTCACTACGAATACGGTCGAACAGCAAACTGGAATAAGAATTTTTCAATTAATTTTGAAATTGATTTATCTTTGCATTTTACTTAAATAATTATTGTCCAGAAAATAACTAAAACAAGAAATAAAAATTTTTTCAATGATGATGAAATACTTACTTGCGAATGCTTGAATAGTTGGTAAATATCTCCTCCGAAAAGAGTCCATCTGAGGGATCTATGATGACGCTGTTGTTATCACCGCTAAAGCCGTTATCCAACAGTGAGATGAGGTCCTCGGGCACGTAATTGTCTGCACCTTCTTCGGTGTCTTCGGCTTCCTCGTCGTCGCGAGAAAGCAAATTATTCACAGCTAGGTTTACATCTAAGTTGGTGCGCTGGAAAAGAAACAAAATATTGGCGTTGCAGGCTTAAAGGTTCAATCTGAAATGGATCTGGGACAACATACCTGCAATTCTCGAATAATGAGATTTCTACTCTTGCCCTGTAAAACCACTTCTGCTTGGGATATAAGTTCTTCCGGCACATACGTGGCGGGTACTGTGACCAAGGGTCGTGTTGAAGTGTTGCCCCCTATAATCACGCCCGTGCTCCGCGATCCTGAACCCTGTCCGGCGGAGCTGGAGCGACCTGTTGCGCGCAGGAGGCGGGCTCTGGACCGGGCCATCGGTCGGGAGGATGATGGAGCCTTCGACGCACTGGCTGTTCCAGCACCTCCACTTGTGGAGCTGAAAAGAGTATAGTGTTAGGCGAAACTGTCGCTGTTTCTAGAAGCTAATTTGTTGGCTTACCATTTTGCGTCAGATTTTGTCAAGTCAAGTTTCTCTGAATTGATGGAAAAGGACACGCGGAATGCTTTGCCATCCTCCAGCAAGACGCCGATGTGTGTAGGCCCAATGACCACTTCACGTACAGGAATTTTCAGCTGCTCGAATATACGATGAGTGCCATATCCAAATCTGTTGACTTTCTCAGAGACTTCCCGAATCCTATAAAAAGGGATTGCATGGATGCTTTGGTTTAGTCAAGGGTCTTAAAAAAGAGATGTTCGGAAGGAAAAATTGTGAAATTCCATTCCTTGAGCTTCGGTAATCAACAGAACTCTCCAATTTCAGGACCACGCATTAGTGCAAGTACGAACATGTTCGTCGTTTGTGAAAAACGCGTTACATTTCAGTATCATGTGCTGAAAATCCGAATTACAGCCAAAATGCGAATTACAAGCAGACATGTGCAAAATATGCTTGTAACATGGATTTTAGCCGGAAGCGTCGTCACTACGTTACCCACTGCACATCCCAACATTGTTTGCCTAAAACATATCTCTATAATTCGTTTAGAATAGTTGAAACTGGCAAATTAATCAGAATGTATGCACATGCACACACACATACTCGGGTGAACTCGCTCACATGTCGCACACATGCACACCTATACGGATGCTTTGGAAAATAAGTTGTGCCATAAAAGTGGGAATTGCCAAAGTGCTATCGCAAATGCAGTTGGTAAATGTTTACGGTATCGCTGGGATACAATTACATAGGCTCATCCGCCAGTGTCTATGCTCGCATTCCGCGCTAATGACCATGTACATATCTTCCTGCCTACAAATACATATACATGGCCCTCGTACGCACATATTTTCACATAAGAAATACATGCAGCCTGCCGTACCTACACATTTATATACATGGAATCCCGCATTCACATGTGCGTAAGACCGGAGCCCCAAGCGTCATATTTACCTTTCAATGAACTGATCATCCGATCCCGGAAGCGGTTGCAACACGAATTGCATGGAAACCATTTTACTTTTTCAATTATTCATGTACAACGTCCCTTCTCACTTTTCGTGCCACAAAAAATATTTATCTCGTGGTTTGTGTGACCGTCTTTGAAATGAACTGCAAAAAAAACGATGACCCGAAAACATCTCTATCCAACACTGGGCTTATCGATGCTTTTTCAATTTTCCGAACGAAAGGCCAACGTATCGATAAGATCCGGAAAATGGAAAATACCGTTTTAGCTATAAAAATATTTTCACATTTGAAAACGAATGAAAGTGAGAATAGTTAAAAAAATATATATATAGAAAGAATTGCATTGGAATAAAAAATGTTTCTGTCTAAATCAACTATCTGAAAACTGCAAAAATAAATAAAAAAATAGTATATTTTTTATTTGTTATATTTAAGCATTTTATTTTTTTTCGATTTAAGTATTAATAAAACAAATAATCCCCCCTTCGTATTCCATTTCCCACCCTTCCAAAATATGGTCGGAAAACGATTAACTGTTAGTTAAAATAACATTAAAAAATGCATACAACGTAGAATTTGAACATTGAGGCATTTATTTGTTTCAAGACTGGAGTCTATTGCTTACGGATCGTGTTATTAATTTGGCAGCTGAAAAAAGGAATTATGAGTAACTTTTAATCAATTTAAATTTCACCGATGTCTAATGAACGAATTTATCAGTGTCCACCATAGTAGATGCTAGAAGAAAGTTACGAATATATCGTTCCATGGGGTTCTTCCTATTTAAATTACTTAATGGTAGAAATTCTTAACATATTAAAAATTCCATATAAACATTGTTTTAATCATTAACCTCAATATTTATTTATTATCAGTGTAGTTTTGTTTTCAGTTTAAAATTGAATTTATTTGGGATTTGATTCAAGAAACTATACTTAGATATATGTATTTATGCATATGTACAAGTATAATTTCCGAGTCCGAACTTATTGGCCTGAAAAAAGATATTACGACAATGCATCTAAATAATTCTTAATATGTAGATATGCCTTTATCGATTAAGCTCATTGGCACTACTTTCGTACATTGTGGATGAGTACTCATCCATGTTCAAGTGACTGCTGCCTTCGATTAGGCCAGAATCCATACTGGGATAATCCTTAGAGGTCTTACTTAAACCATCACTACCACCACAGAAAGGAAGACAACCCATTCGCCCTATTTCACTTGGATTATTCGAATCCAGAGCATTATCAGTGCCCGTGGGCATGCTTGAGCAATGCTGAGGACAATTGTCGCAAGGATTCTTGTCAGTTGACACACCACCATTGCCAGATTGGCATGAATTCGGAGAAGAGGAAGGCTCATACTTCCGTGGCCGCCCTCTTGATAAGTGCCGCCTTTTAACAAACTCATTATCGTCGACCATCCAAAACGAGCCAAAGTCGTCCTCGTAACGCACAAAGCACTTGTGCAAAGATAGGTTCGTACGTATCGCGTTCTTCGATAGTGAAGTTGGGGTTTTAGATAAAATGTGTTTGATAAACCAAGAGCACCAACAAGAGTCATAAACAGGGAAATGCATCATCGGGAAAGGAAGAAAAATGTTTTTGTTTTATAAAGGAAATTAATTAGGCTTTTTCTTTTAAGGGACGATACTATTATTTCTCCAACATTTTCATTCACCTTCACCTACACTTGTTAGTTTATAAGCCCTTAACCTGTTTTACATATTTATATGCGGACGACTGACAGCTACGCGGACAGACAAAAGTATTTCCCTTAATTCGCCGTAAAACTGCTGTAAAAAATCGAACATCATTCATATCATATAGCAATATAACCACATATTTCTTATGAATCTTCGTAATAAGCATGCATTTAGTGGCTTATATAGTTACTAACAGAGCAAAGTTTGAGGAGGTAGGAGCAAAGTTTATATTGAACTACTTAAAGCCCACATACCCAATGTTCATGGCTACAAAATAGTTAGTGTCCGGCGAATTGGTAGCACCTGCTAAGTTGTTACCAATGCCAGCGGTGCGCTGCGGTCTTCTTTTGTAAAACTCAATTTCATCAACTGTCCAAACAGCTCCTTTCACATTCTCAACCCGCATAAAGCACTTATGAAGAGACAGATTATGCCGAACTGCATTCTAATGGTGTATATAATGGGTTAGATTTTCCAATTTAAGAAATGTTTTAAAGCGCAAACTAAAGGTATTCATTAACTAGAACGTGCAGTGGTAACAATTAAATTAAATCGGTTAACTTTTCGCAGAGTCCGGAAATGAATGATCGGACAGACAATCTTAATTCTTATGCTTCAAGTAAATTTTGTAAAAAAACATGCTTAATTGAAATGTGCAAATATTACCTTCCACGTGGCTGCGTTTCTGCGGAAATAGCAAAATGTATTTTGGAACCAGTTGTAGATTTCGTTTAGGGTCAACTGCTTGTCAGGGGAATCTATAATGGACTGTAAATAAAAAAAATGATATAGAAGATATTATAATTGATTTTGGATACTTTTTGCCGAGGCTGTTTAAGTTGAAATTACCTGTCTTATAAGCGATGCATATGTAAAGGGCGGTCGCACATCTGCATTTTTGTAAAATTCTCTATTCCGTTGAATTTCTATAATGTTAATTTTATTGTTGCATCTCTGCCAAAGAAAAACATTTACATGATATTGATTACATACCCTGTTGCACATCAAGACCAGCTCTTTCCAGCATGTAGGGCAATCCTAATGGTAGATTAAGATTAGGATTAGATACAATAATGCTACGAGAGTCTCCAGTACTTACCACCATTTATGGAAAATGAATTTTTGTCATGGTTTCTCTTCTTGATGGAACATAAGTTGGTTGTGTTAACCATGGGGAGATTGAGAGGGCCAGGCGAACTTGTTTGGCGCATCGGTCGACCTATGCTATTTATTGTTATAGGGCTTCTGCAAAACTTTCCCTCCCTACCCGGTACATCCTTAAATACAAATTAAAGTTAATATGATGTGAAAATCATTGGATAACTTGTATACCTTTCTTTCCATTTTGGTGGGCGATAAAAGTTGCTTTGACAGATATAGGTGATGCATCATGGCCTGCAGGCGATCCCTTTCCTTTTGAAGATGCGACTCTAGTTGGGAAACCACTTGCATTTGAACACGAGCTTGGGCTGTAGACCGATCATCCAAGCCATGTTCAGAGTTCAGATGTCTAAGTATATACATTTATATAAGACCGTGCACTAAATATACGTCTGTAATGAGCTGACTTACTTAACAAACGACGCTATATCTTCTAGGTCTATTTCGCAGCCAGGCCACCGGCATATTCCATGGGCAAATAAAGGATGGTAATACTTGCGCATGGCAAATTCGTCGTGCATGTAGCTGTAATCATTGCTGCACACTTCGTTATCCTTTGACCTTAAAAACCTCTCGGCATCTGAGAACATAAGCTTCTCCTGCTCCGAAATGAACTCGGGAACATTGTAAAAACTAAGTTCAGGAACAGGGCCCATCATATGCTGACCCTGGATGTGCATATGCGGATTGGGCTCCTGCTGAGCCGTAGATGTTGATTCGTCCAAGCTTGAGGCTGGCGAGCTACACTTGACTACATGTGAAGCAAAGGCTATCGAGTTATTCAAGAAACTAGATGGCTGAAAGCAGTTATTTTTGACTGCTTCTGTGCATATGTCTGGAATGGAAAGTTGGTGTCGCGGTTTCACAGAAATTTCCTTCTGAAGAATGGATCCCTTAAAGTCGGTTTCCTTGGGGTCTTCAGAGTACTCGTCGTCATGTATCCGATGCATACTTTGAAAACTAAAATGTTAAAGCATTATGGATGAATCTTCAGAAAGTGTAGATTATTATTTAACGCATTTATTAATTCCCTATGTATTGCCTCGTTTTTAACAAAATCTCAGCCGGCTCATCCTCTCTTTACTTCCCGACCCGCTTTAACAATTTCCCACACAAAAAGCTTCTCTTTCGCTGCAGCCGAAAAGCTGATCGATTGTTTTTAATTGGCACTGACCTACATTAATAACTTCTTGGAGAAACATACGGTCAACGACCTGCAGATATGTAAACAAAAAATGAAAAAGAAAACAATTTGTTTCGCTTAAAGCTTAGCGAAAAGGCTGACAAGCCGTTTGCAGATCTGAGGTTCGTTGACCGCATGTTTCTTCAAAAAGTTATTTTGTCATGTATAAAAACATATTTTTAAGAACATAAGCAATATAAAGAAATCAACTTAAAGCATATGATAAAAAAATGATCTCTTTGATAGCATATTGTTAGATTCTCAGACATGTTAAATATTGGAATGATTAAAAAAAACGCCTAAATATAAAAGATTCAGAAGAAACCTTGTTTTCTTCTTTTTATTTAATCACACAGTTAGGCAGTGCATCCGAATCCGAACCGAAGAAGGAATATCCCAGAGGATATGGTGATCCTCCAAGCCATCCCATAATAATTACCATATTGTAAGATACATCTTGAGACGTCTCCGATTTTCAGAATTACTTACCCTTTCATAAGATAAATATATTAAATGCTATTAAATTGAATAATTCAAGACAAATACAAACCAAAGCCCTTTTTATAAGCCGAACTCCATCTACGAGAAGACAAATTAAAGAGATGTAAAAATATGTAATACATATTCGGTTCGCAATTCCTGGGAAAGCAAATGTTAAAGTCATAATATTAAGCCTGCTTTACGTATTTTAAAATATTATTTTATCGTTTATTTTATTTATTTGTTACTGGCGGGTTAACAAACGGACATGACAAAAGACAGACAGAAAGGATTTAATGGGATTTTAATTAGGACGGACAAACCAAACGGACGTTCAGACTTTCGGACTAAATGAAAAACACATAATTAGACAGACACAAGTATGAGCATTAAAATGTTGTTTTATACAGGCGGAAAGATTAATTATTTATGGTAATAATTAAGCGGAAGGATTAATAAAACGAGGAATTTATGAAAAGTATTTCGTAGGGACTATCTGTGAATGGATAGGCCTGTGTTGTTAATAAATTAGTAGTCTCTATATAACGTACTTATTGAAATGTTAAATATTATATATAAATATTATATTATATTAGGGCATGGTTGTGTAAAGATGTGTTGTAACCTGGAATAAAATGTTTATATTATAATATTTTAATGATGCAGCAATTGGGGGACATTATTAACATAAACAGCCGTGCTAATTCAGCTTATGATTTCTTTTGGTTCATTATGTTATAAATAAAAATTGATGTTATTTGTTGATTATAAAGCCATATGCCTGCCGTTTCTTAATCAGACTTTTTTAAGTCATATTTCTATTAGCCATATTTTGTTTCATTTTTACCCATTCACCTAAAATATATATATATGTATTCATCGGTACTAGTAGATGATTAACAACCTAGACGGTGGTAATATACATACATACTTATGTACATATAAAAGAAAAAACTTCGCTAAGTTGAAGAGATTGCAATGCCAGTTTACAGTTCTCTTATTATTCTTAAAGAATAACTTAACTTTTTGATGTCTGACAAACCAAAGTTCGTTAACAGACACACAAGAATATATGTAACTTCCTTTTTACAGACGAAAGTATACACATTATTGCTTACATTGTACATCGGGTGCAACTAACTTAACTTAAATTATATTTTATTGGGGGCATCTTAACACGTAACATATAATCTTTAACTCAGTATTCTTATCGTATATAAAACCGAATAAAATTTTCCTGAAAGACTCCCATCCTTTGACTAAATCGATGCACATACAATTTTGCAGACACGGTGAATGCAAAGTTCTATGTGCATTTACAATTAAATAACATTCACTTGTAGTTTCAGGGAATAAGTTATATATTTAATAAGAAACATTAACACAAATGTACACTATAACTAGAGTTTAAAAAATCAGTCTAATTTATAATAAAATTTTCTGTGCTTCCTCTGAAATGGTACGTCTGTCTGCTACTAAAGAAAATTTCTAAAAATTATGTGTACACATATTTGAGCATGCGCTGAAAAACTCAAAGATAAGCCTTTGTAGTACTGAACGATTTAATAAATTTAAATACAGATGTGCCTTAAATTGAAACGTTCTTCTTTTTTAATTAATTTTATAAAGTATTTTTCAATAAATTATGTAAAATGAACAAAAGGTTATGAATATATAGGGTTTTTGATTTTAAATTATAAAGAAGAAGGACGTTTGTTAGGGTTTTAATTTATATGTATATATTTTGTATCTAAAAAGTATTTTTATTAAACTTAAATCTAAATTTATGTTGCTAAAATATGTTGCATTTAACTGCCTGCTTACAATCTCATTAAATCTCAAAGGAAATTATTCACAATCTAATGCAAGTGAGTCCATTTTCTTTTATTCCAGAAAACTAGGAATTCTATAAGAAAGAACCAAGACATTCCTGAATCAAATCTTTAAATCAAATATATACAAATTAAAAGAATAAAATTTGCTTGTGTTATCTTTTTTATTGCTCATATATTTGCCTGTGTATTTGATATACGTAAAGTGAAGTTTAATGAATATGTAGGTCTTTTTGAAATTCGGAATTCATCACTCAGTATTCCTCGTCTTCGCCCAGCTCGGTGGTGGAGTCAATGCCCACCTCCTCGTAGTCCTTCTCCAGGGCAGCCAGATCCTCACGCGCCTCCGAGAATTCGCCCTCCTCCATGCCCTCGCCGACATACCAGTGGACGAAGGCTCGCTTGGCGTACATCAGATCGAACTTGTGATCGAGGCGGGCCCAGGCCTCGGCAATGGCCGTGGTGTTGGACAACATGCACACGGCACGCTGCACCTTGGCCAGGTCACCGCCAGGCACCACCGTGGGTGGCTGATAGTTGATGCCGACCTTGAAGCCAGTGGGGCACCAGTCCACGAACTGGATGGAGCGCTTTGTCTTGATGGTGGCAATAGCAGCGTTGACATCCTTGGGCACCACATCACCGCGGTAGAGCATGCAGCAGGCCATGTACTTTCCGCGACGGGGATCACACTTCACCATCTGGTTGGCGGGCTCGAAGCACGCGTTGGTGATCTCGGCGACGGTTAATTGCTCATGGTAGGCCTTCTCAACGGAAATGACGGGCGCATATGTCGCCAGGGGGAAGTGAATGCGTGGGTAGGGCACCAAATTGGTCTGGAACTCGGTGAGATCCACATTCAGGGCGCCATCGAAGCGCAACGAGGCCGTAATGGAGGAAACGATCTGACCAATTAGGCGATTGAGGTTCATGTAGGTGGGTCGCTCGATATCCAAGTTGCGGCGGCAGATGTCATAGATGGCCTCGTTGTCGACCATAAATGCACAGTCCGAATGCTCCAGCGTGGTGTGGGTGGTTAAGATCGAGTTGTATGGCTCGACCACAGCGGTGGATACCTGAGACAGGAAACAGGAAGTTATATTTTAAAAGGGGGTCTTATCTTTGGTTTCTTGTTGCTAATTAAACAAATTAAATGCAGCTTAATTACTTACTTGTGGCGCTGGATAGATCGAAAACTCCAGCTTCGACTTCTTGCCATAGTCGACGGACAGACGCTCCATCAGCAGCGAGGTGAAGCCAGAGCCAGTGCCTCCGCCAAAGGAATGGAACACCAGGAATCCCTGCAGGCCAGTGCACTGATCCGCCAGCTTGCGGATCCTGTCCAGCACCAAATCGACAATTTCCTTGCCGATGGTGTAGTGGCCACGGGCATAATTGTTGGCCGCATCCTCCTTGCCAGTGATCAGCTGTTCGGGATGGAACAGCTGCCTGTAGGTGCCTGTGCGAACCTCATCCACAACAGTGGGCTCCAGATCAACGAACACGGCACGGGGCACATGCTTTCCAGCTCCGGTCTCGCTGAAGAAGGTGTTGAAGGAGTCATCGCCCCCGCCCACGGTCTTATCGGAGGGCATATGACCATCTGGCTGGATGCCATGCTCCAGGCAGTAGAGCTCCCAACAGGCATTACCAATCTGGACTCCAGCTTGTCCAATATGAACCGAAATGCATTCCCTCTAGAATATTATATGTGATTTATTAAGATTTTAAGTCATTCTTATTAATAATGAAATAAATTAAAGGGGCTTTGAAGCTCTAATTAAATCTAATGACTTTATTGAGAATATAGAAAATCTTTGTAGAACTGTTGACCATCTGTTTTTAATTTATTTTAATTGTTAAACACTAAATGTATGTAATTATTACGTATTTGGAATTCTTGACCATTTCAACTAATATCACTTTAAGGATCTCTAAATCGCTATTCCTCAGATAAAGTCCTTTTTAGATGCCAAACATTGCAAAGGATCTTTCAGGCATAGATACAATTTATTTCCATTATCCATTATCCTTACCATTTTGACAAAAAAGGCTTTGGTTGATCCTTAAATTTAACACAGAAGATTCAAAGTACGAAAATCCTAGCACTTGTCTGTGATGCGACGGAGCTGGGAGTAAACTAACCCGAAGCTCCGCGATACGCGTTCTTTTATAACCCTCGCAGACGCCAGACGACGGCATATATGCCATATATGTGGATGTCTAATGAACTGTGCCCGTGTTCATCGACTTAAGTGGTACCCATATACCCACCCAGCCACACATGTTCAAGATGTCGCAGTGTTGATCGAGTTTTCGTTTCTTTTTTATTGTTTATGGGGATAGAATTTCCCCTTTCCCCTCTCTTTTTGCAGCTGTAATTCAACGGCAGAGTTTTATGTTGATAACTAACAGGAAACTTGTTTAAACCTGGAAAAAGTGATTATTTATACAAAACTCATATGAAAATAAAAGGAAATCGTGGATTAATAAGCTACACAAATTCTATTATTTATTGCAATCGAAAGATTAATTGCACTTACCTTTAAAATATATCTTCTAAAAGTAAAAGTATTCTCCATTTGACTAAAACCACTATTTATTTTTAATTTATTTTTATTTATAACTTAGATTTTATAATACTGCTCACAGTAGTTTTACACTAAGTTCCTAATATATATGGTATTTTGTTTTAAATATAAGTATTATGTAAGTTCGACCAGTATAAAATTAAATATTTCGTGAATTAAATGCCGGCCAGCGTTGTAAAAAAACACTTGGATTTATGTCTCATCTTTCGTTTCAATGGATTAGATTTTATATTTGAGCGAGTTGTGTTTAGTCGAAGTTTCATCACGAAGATGTACAAACACAATTATGAGTTTTATCGTGATTGCATTAAAAGAAATTGCCTGGCATCGATCGAGTGTAGCAATGGTTTCATCAAATTACATTTGACTTAACTTATGTTTGGGTGAAGTTTGTTCAAAACATACACAAAATTATTTAAGCTTTAATTTGCTAAATTATCCGAGAATATATTTCCTCCCTTCTGTTGCCCAGCAATAAGGGAATGCATTTAAAAAGAAGCATTTGGAAGTTTCAATTGGAATCCTTGGATATATGTAAGTATAAAAATAAAAATGTTTGCAAAAATAAAGAAAATTGTTTATATATTACAAATTTTTAAACTTGCTAATCTCCACTTTTTCATAAAAAATTTAACTAAACTAGTGGCCGTTCATAATTTTCGAATAATCCTTCCGTCATAAAAGATCATAAAAAGCCAACATATTTTTAATATTGTTTCCAAAATATTCATATTAATAACAGGAAAGTTATCTTTAATATCAAACCCAGTCTATAAATTCGTTTGATCTCGGTATATAGTTTAGTTATGAACTTTAAAAACTGCAGTAGATGCATTGGCCATACTAACTTCCGCTTGACTTGCTTGTTTTAAAACCTATTAGTTATTTATTTATGGGTCTCGTACAACTTATAGTTAATAACGTTAAAAACTATTCATTTGGCCGAACATAATTGATCTCTCCAGAATATTGTTTCCATAATGATAATAATAAAGTGGTATAAAAAGTTTATTCTATTGAGTTGGAAATGCAGAAATATTTAAATCCTAATCACAGGGGCGTGTCGTAAACCCTGTGGAATTTCTATAGTCATACGGTGCTATCGCGTTTTATCATTAAAGGAGTTTGGACGGTTACCTCGTCGTCGGATAGGTTCTGCTCGGCGGAGTGGATGCCATCGCTAGCGATTCCAATGCAGACTCTGCCGCACTGCGATTGGTTCATGTGGTGCAGGGCAATGGTTCTACCACCGCCATGTGGCTGAGGCAAAACGTTCGATGTCGAGGTCATGGAGCTGTTGGACGCCAGCGATGGCGAGGGAGCGTGTCCATGTTGTAGGGTCTGCGACTGGTTGTGGCTATTGACTACTCCCCTTCCCTGCGGAAAGGACAATTGGTGAAACGTGGAGGTCGGCCTCGCGCCGGCAATGGTGCAATTATAGTTGGGCCACACATTCTGTGACGACTGTCGGGGAAGTGTGCATTGCGAAATAGAATTTGAGTACACGTGGGGTGTTACATTCTGAAAGGAATCAAATAAAGATAGGTTATTTTTATTCCCGG
The DNA here is from genome assembly GCA_008042485.1 of Drosophila mayri. Taxonomy (NCBI): domain Eukaryota; kingdom Metazoa; phylum Arthropoda; class Insecta; order Diptera; family Drosophilidae; genus Drosophila; species Drosophila mayri. The sequence continues at coordinate 127,292 of VNJN01008022.1, forward strand.
GTTTTTGGTTATATTAAGACACTAGTAAATCCTTTATTAATTCATAAATTTTACTAACAATTGATATTTCTCCCACTGAGCTCTGTGCCTGAGCATGCATTCCGCCACGCAGAGTGCAGTAGCCAATTCCATGAGATGCCCTTAGGGAGATCTCGGCCGCAGTCAAGTGCTGCTGCTCATTTACAAAGATTCCCCTATTGGGGCTGCGGTTAGTCTCAATAGTGGAAATCTGTTGCCTTTTCCTGACACTCTCAACCTGAAATTGTATTTATTTGGAAATAAAGTGTATCATGTATGGGTATATATGTAAATTAAATAGTTAATAAAGGTTCTTAAGCCAAATATCATCAGTTAGGTAATTATTTTACCTGATCATCAGTCTCAACTGTTTCAGGTACCACATCTGGATTTTTTTCATCGCAATCGTCCACATCCTTGCTGCCAGAACTCTTGTCGCTTGGCCCAGGAGACTCATCTCTTGAAATATTTTCATTCGAGAGCTCCTTTTGCCGCCTTCTCGAGGTAGCTGAACACGGAATTCGCAGAGCAAGGATAATCGCCAGCACTGCGACTAGAACGGCTAGGGTTAAGCCAATGGTCAGGGATACCACAGGCGAAAACAGGAGTTCTGCTCGAAGGTTATTGGCTGAACATGAAGGATTATACATTAAAACTCCCTCAATATTAACGCTTTTCATGGTATAACTCACTTTGCTCGGATGTAAGTTGTTTTTCCGGCATTCTCAGCATGGCAGCATTGACAATTGCTGGATCAGATCGACCTTTGGTATTAAATGCATAAATATTAAGCCTATATATGCTTCCAGGACTTAACCCTGAAACCGTAAATCTTGGAGTGGTCGATGTGATGTTGGCTTTAATTTCCTAATTGAAAGCAATGCATATTTACCTAGAGTACTTCTATATTTTAAATATTAACTCACTTGAGTGTAGGAGTCTTGCAGTTCCATGTTAAAGTTCTGTGGCAATCCGCCATTGAAACCATCACTGCATGTCACAGTTAATGATGTCATAGATATATTAATTACAGTACAATTATGCACCTTTTCCGGCCGACCTTAATAAAGGTAATCAATATAGAAATATAATATAAATTTCTATAAAAATAAAGTCTTAAATGAAACAAATTAAACAATACGAACCAGCAGCGATTATATGAAAGACACAGGGAATTCGCTGTTTGCCAATTTTGTTAGAGGCCAGACATAAGAGGGTTCCATAATCCAATTCGGTAATTGGAGTGTAGGTCACAATGGATGTTGTGCCTGGAATTTATGCCATTAAATGCTCATTTACAACTAATATAAATAACCCTGATTAAGTTCGTTTCATACCAGAACGAAGAATATGATTTGTGGCAACATCTATGCTCTCCGCAGAGTTATTAAATGTCCAACTAAATTCCACCTCCCTAGGATTAGCATCAACCGTACACATTACTTTAGCATCTTCCTGTTTCGCAATGCCATATACTTTCTTCTGATTCTGGGCACATGTTGGAGCATCTATGAAACAAGGAACATTGATGTAACGTTTAAAAAAGAGTTATCACAGAAATATTAATAAAAAAAAAGGAAACTAAACTCTTTTCGATCAATTTTATATGACTTAAGGGGCGAAACAAAATCAGAAATAATTGTAGCAACATTTTCCGCTTAAACAGAAAATAAACTATTAGCTTAGTAATTTATTTGCTTTATTAAATAAAATAAAATATCAATAAATAAAAAATAAAAATATACAACAATTAGAAAATATAATGTAAATTTTTGTATTAAAGTAAACTAACATAGAATATTTAAAGGAAATGGGGCACTGATTCCTTCTCCTTCAGCATTAAACCCGACGCAGGAATAATTGCCGGCTGTGGCTCGCGTTACTCCTTGTAATACCAAAGAGTGGTTACTTATTATGACGCCTTGGGAAATGTTGTGTGACAAAGGTTGCTCCTGCAAAAAGTCATTAGAAATTAAATGAATTTAAAGAACTTACATGTATGTATTTCTGGCACTTACATTGTGACGCCATTCGATGCGAAATACATTTGGATGAGCCATTACGAGACAATCAAAGTACACATCGGTTCCCTCCCGTAAAGTGCTGGGATCTAGAGATGTTCCTAAACGAACATATGCTTCCGGGACATCTGGAAGCGCATTAAAGAACTTAAGTAATGTGTGTGCTATTCATTTAATTATAAAACATACATTGAATGTCAAGCTTCCAGCCATCTTCCAGTGGCTCGGAGGGAACAGCATGATTGTAAGCCTTGCATGACAAATATTTCCCCTCATCTGATTTACTAAGACTTATTGAAAGAGTACTCGTAGTCTGGTTGCCATCGCTTGAAGTCTGCAAGTTATATTATGTTTTAGATAAACCGCACACCGAGTCTGCAAATCCTTACCGTCTCCGTGGTCTTTTCAAGCCGAATGCCATTCTGCCACCAAGTAATTACGGCCGGCGGCCTGGAGCCAGCACTTTGACATAAAAGATCGTATCTTCGTCCAGCAGACAGAGGCTGATGAGCGCCCAAGAGTCGGATATTTAAGGGAGCAACTAGAAAAGGGACATTTTATTCGTTTATATTTCATTCACATAGTTTCGAGTTAGTTTGCTTAAATATATATATCTTAGTGCTTACAATTCATGTCAATTTGAACTACTGCCTCCACGATTGGTGCTCGGGGATGGCTCAGTGCCCTGCAGGTCAATCGAGAGTTCAGATCTTCCCTTCCCAGCGAAGGCAGAGTAATTTCGCACTCGATTATTTTTCCTCCAGCTAAATGAGCTAATTCGCATGGTATTTCGACACCATCGCGATACCAACTAATAGTGGGGGTTGGGTAGCCTGAAATATAAATAAACATTGGGTTTAAAAATAACAAAAACAACAAAAAACTAATGAAGAAATATGAAACGTTCTTTATTGCTTCTCGGTCACAACTCATTAAAATACAAAGAATATTTTTCATATCAAAATGAATAACTTAATAATCAAATTGCCAACACCATTCAGCGGTTTAAATTATGTTAAATACGTGTATTTATTGAGAACATAATTTATTTATGTATTTTATTTTAAAATTCTGCCTTTTAAGTTGAATAGATGCAATTTTAGTGCATTAAAAAATATAACGCTTCGATTATTGCATTTTATGTTCAACTTTAAGATTTTTGGGAATTGCAATTAGTTTTTTAATTTGTGTTGGCAAATCACAAACGTTAATTATGGAAATTTTATTAATTATTTAATCCTATTCTTACCTCCAATGACTTGGCACTTCAATGCCACAATGTCGCCTTCGCTATACGGACCCACCACCGTAGACCGCTCAACATTAGCGCTGTCTCTAATTATAACTTGCTTAGGCGGAGCTAGTGAAGTAGATCAATAAAGAGTAAACATAATATTATTAATCTAGAATTCTAAGTGTTTTCTGTTTCTAAAACGTATCTCAATATATCTCACTTGTAAGAGAAATCCCATTGAAACCCACTACTTACATATGACGTTCAGCCTGACACGGCTATTTATAGTTTGGGCTTTCAGGAAGTCCACTCTGCATCTATATGTTCCGGAGTCGGCAGCTTGAGTGTTTTGAATTGAAAGTTTTCCGGGCTCCTTGTCGAATATAAAATAAGCTCTATCTCCGAAGACAGATTCGTCAGACCATCTTTTCGGTGCCTTAGACACTCCGGCTCGTATATCAATGCTAAAAATTAAGATTTATATGTCAAGATCTAGGTCAAAAATGTACTCATGTGACTGCACTAGGATTCAATAAATACGAAGAAGTTCTAAAGGCAATAAAAACCAATAAATTTGAGCCAATTTATAGATTTGTTCTCCCGTTTTTGTTTCGAGTTCAACACTTGTTCAACTTTGGTTTCTCGCAGGAAATGTTGGAAAGTTTAGGAATTTCTCATTAACTTACCTGTATATGGGGGTACCTTTGTCATCTCGGTACCATAGAACCAGAACAGGTTCATCCCCGTCATAAGTGGTTACATTGCATGGAAGATATATGTTTTCACCAACTAGAGATTCAATTTGATGAATTGGTACTGTGAAAGAGGGTGTAATAATTAAATTAATATTTAGTAAATACTTTTTTCTACATACGCCAACGAAAGTTTTTCTTTTTGAGTATGTCAACATTTATTCTGTGTCTGATATAATTATATACTTAATTCATCATGATAAAAATCTATTTATTAAATGCTTAAATAAGATAATTCGGCCAAGTGCTCAAACTACAACAATACAAGAATTCTGCATACTTTAAAACGTTTATTTAACACTAAAACCTGAATAATTAAATGTGTTGATTAATAATCCCATTATATTTAGTAGATATAGATAGATTTAGGTAGAGCATAATGAACATTAAGCCGGTTTACAATTTCTCTTTTAGTTATAGTTTGAATAATATTTTCCAAATGTTTTATTTAGTTTTCTTAAAAAAGAAACTTAAATTATGTATTAAGCCAGCTCAAAATAATATTCTTAGCATTGTCTTGAAATTTAAAAATCATTTCAATTTATATTCTGGTACAAAACAATCAAAATAAACAGTAAATTATTAAATTTATTCCCAATTCTAAATTTTAGATAGTTTTACTTATGTTTACAATTTCTGTGCTTCACCAAACATAGCTTTAACGAGTCTTTAAGAACAAAATTGCTTTATTTAGACAAGAACTTAAAAATTTGATATTTTTAATATTCCCATATGATTCCCAAATAATAAAATCCAAGAACATTTGCACGACGCTTTATCAATGTAAATGTTTTATATTATTATTAAATTATCATTTAAATACTTAATTAATTAACTTACCATCCTTACTGCCAAAACTGGACTCTATAAGTTGAAGTACCAACATAAATAGTAGCATCAACTCCATGTCGAACACTTTCTCGAATAGTAATTATTCGCCGTTTACATTTAATTTGTGGTTTTAATTCACAATGACACTCTCAGGGAATTTTACATTTTTAATTGAATAGTAAGTTACATTTTATCAACTGAGTTTTCACGGCAGATGAGGGGACAGGACACTTACACTCGTGTGGGTGTCTGTGTGTGTGTGTGCGAACACTCAATTATACATATACGTGGGATATAACATTGTATGTATAACACATAGCTTTATGTATTTTGAAGCAGTTACATTTATTCCAGGACGTGCATATTTTTCCCTTTCGTCGAGCACTCTTGTCCTTAAGCACTAAAAACTATTTAATTTAATAATCCAGCTTCCATGAATGGTCACAGGCATTCGATTTTATTAAATGTACATACATACATATGTGCTTTTGTATTTTCGTCATATGCACTTGTGTATGTTTGCCAAATTTCCAGGATACACTCTTCTCTACTATTGCTTATTTTTGCATGCGCACATTAGCGGGGTCTGCCGAAGGGTTTCTGATATAGGAATACATTTTTGCAACGCCGATTTATGAGGATTTTTTAAGCAAAAAACAAGATGAAAAATCCTTTTCACTGGAAGAAAGTTATATTACTTTTCTAACCGCGATGCGAAACTAACACGTCGAAATTCCATCGCACTACACCTGCAAACCTGGGCTAAAAAGCTTGTCGTCGGCGGGCGCATGCGTTTCGGCGGAGCTTTTGATGTAAACATTGCAACTATGACCTTTGTACATGTGTATGTACGTGCATCCGTCGGTCCTGTTCAAGTTATCCTTTTTTTTTCTCTCCATAAAATATGAGTAGTAATTTGTCGGCACCGAAACGCAGATTTTAAATTGGGCGCATTCAAGGATGCTCACTAATTGTGGCGTTCATCCAATGTGGGAGTGATTTGGGTCTATATTTTCACTTTTGTATCATTACAGCCGCCACCGAGGATATTTTATTTTAATAACAAACTTAGACAGCACAGCAGCGACGTGCAAGTCCTTATAATGTACCCCGTACATATACAGTGAAAGCTCTCCGAGCGGACAGCTGCCGTTTATGCACATATTCTCTTGACTTCTCCTCTCGCACAGATGAACGTAACGTCTTATCCTTTTTGCCGGACAAAGAAACTAAAACGGCCGGAGTCGGAGTCCGCCCAATGTATCTAGTTTCATTTCAATTGCGAGTACACATATCCGAGAGTTTTCGGGGCGGCAGGGTGGGTCAGCAATGAGATACAATCGAAATTAATGGTAAAGTTAATTGAGAATTGAAGATACATTTTTAGAAATTGTAACATTGGACTCTTTTGGGCCTTAGAGTAAATATAGTAAATAATTGAGAAAAGGGGGTTTTCCCTTTTTATATTTTGTTGTCCAGCATGTCCTGCATCTTCTGGTAATCGTAGCAACCAACAGGACGTTAACTTAAGCTGTCCTTTCCGACCCTCTGGTGAGAATTTTAAATCCTTATACGTTGCACGACAGACCATATTGTATTAAATGAAATGAAATTAAAATTAACACTTTTTTTCGTTTAATCTCTTTAAATTTCCGGTTTCCGGTTTTAAGATAGCTCCTAAAATAGACAAAACCATTTTTATATTTATTTAAAAATTTTCACCAAATAATATGTATTGTTTATAAATCCTTATTTACAAAATAGATCTTAATTTTCTGAACGTCACAGAAACGCATACTATATTTCATTTAGCTGTCATTACCACTGCTGCCTTTAATATAGGAACAGTTTAAGAAATAAAATTAAAAGAAAAACGAATGATTAAGAGAAAGAGTTAAAATCCTGCTAAATTTAAAGGATTTCCGTTCTAGGATCACGCTAGATCTGTCCAGAAAATAGCTAAGTCGAACCTAGCCAAAATACCACTTTTGTGGAACCAGTTTAATCGAACCAGTAGGATTTGTCAAATGCCATCTCGAACAAACTTTTTTTAATTCTTTTATGAAAATCGGTGTGCAAATTAAGATTTAAATAGAAGCCGACGAGATACGTGGAAATAATGGTTAATGACTCGGGTCTTTCGACTGTTGATGACTTGGAGAAAAAACTGAACACGGCCAAGCAGTCCCTGGTAATCCTGAATGAGAATATTCGCCGCATATCTGGCCGCGTCCATGTCCATACGAAGGATGCCCCCCATGCTCTGCCGAGGTACTGCTCCTAATTGGAGATTCTTTATCCAGTTAATGGTATTTCTTCTGGTCTTTTAGGACGGATAAATACAAATACAACCAGGATGGGAAGAAGAACAACAATGACAACAACGGCGGCGACAACAGGCAGTTCATGCGGAACGGTCCCGGGAACGGCCCTTTCAACAACAAGCGCCGCATCTACGACTCCAAGTCGGCAACTCCCCGGTTTCCCATCGAGGAAAACGATGGTCGGCCGCCGAGGATAAATTCTCGAGTCATTCGGGAACTGCCATCCAAAAAGGAGGTGGTCGAGGCGCAGGGAACAGATTCCGAGTCGAGGGCTCGAAATCGACGAATGTTCGGATCGCTGCTAGGCACATTGCAGAAGTTCTGCCAGGAGGAGTCGCGTCTGAAGAGCAAGGAGGACAAGAAGGCCGAGATAGAGAAGAAAGTTGAAAAGCAGGAGCTGCAGGAAAGAGCACAACTCAGGAAGGAGCGCGAATCGCTGTTTTTGAATAGGAAACAAAAGCAATTTGAGATCCGAAGATTGGAATACAAAATGGCCCGGCTGAAGGACTTCAAGAGCTGGGAAGCAACCATGACATATTCCAAAAATAACATTAGAACCATAACTAAACCCCATCTCTTCTATCGGCCAAAGGCGCACTCTGCGATAACGGAGAAATTGTTGAGTAAAAGCAAAGGTGATGCGGACATATTCATAGAATGCCGGCGCGAGGAACTAGAGGCCGAGCTCAGAAACTTGGAAAGCATGAGCTTTATGAAGATGGAAGGCGGTGACAGCAGCATGATGAACCACAGCCTATATGATGATCCCGATGATGATGATGAGCTAATGGGAAGTGGGCCCAATCGATAAGTGTAGGTAAGCTTAAGTCAACGTAAAAATGGTCGTAACATCGACTTGGTGTGGTCGGAATTGGAGTTAGATGGTGCCTTTGATTAATTTCACGACCCATCACGATTCAACAATTAATTTGGTTTTCAAAAAGTTTCTCCGAAATTTAGATAATTGTAAGAAACACATGGATTTATAGTTTACACTTTTCAAATAGCCGTGAATCAATTCTTATTAATAAGTGATTCTTTTTAGTTCAGATTAAACCAATAGAATCGTTCATAACAACAGCTTACAGACTTTTCTAGTTATCACTTTCATATGTTAATCTAACGTAATCATTAATCTTGTTTAAATTACAGTCGACATAATCGCCTATGTTTTAATACTACAAATTATGTTTTTATTACAGCTTCATTGTGTGGTAAATGAAGTTCGTAGAAGAGAATGATGCTATTATAGAAATAAAAGATTTAAAATTAATTGGATTTCATAAAATAAACTCTTTGGAAATGTTGTTTTACTAAGACAATGCAAAGTGCGATTACAAGTTTGCCAAATGGAAATTTCTATAAATTTCTCGGTAATGAATTCAAAGTCAAGAAATGAGCTTTGAACTATGTACATAAGTTTTGGGGCTGTCCGGAGATACTGATAAATATATTCCCCGTGTCATTAAGTTTACAAATTCGTAAGTTTACTTAACCGAGATACAAAAAATAGTAAGAATGTAAGTATTTTAACCCTCGTTGCAAAATGTTTATGTTTAGCCCTGGAAAGAAACATATTTATGTACTTTATTCGCATATATATTAATATTTTTAATTTATTTTCGATTTTTAGCAATTTATATATGCATTACTCTAAACGGAGATTTTAAAATTAGTTTTCTATGGTCCAATACTATTTAAAAAAAAATAAATTCTTTTAAAGGTTCGTCCGGATAAACGCAATATAAATTTAATTTAAAATAAAATTGAAATTAAATAAGGTAAAACTATTTTATATCGATAGCATCGATAAAACTTCGATACTGATATATGTGTTAAACCGCCAGCTGAGCGGTTAGGTCGCTCGTTTTGTTTAATTTATAGTTTATGATGTGCCGAATAAACAATTAACTTTAATTGTTTTGTGTACCTAAGATTTAGACTGCTCAGGGCAGCAGCAAAATTGGCTAAATAGTGATTGTGCAGGGATTACAAAGTTAATCCGATACGCGTGCAGTCACAGGTTTTTTTGCAAACTTGCATCTGCTGCTTATAAATAATTCAAAATGCGAGTCCTACGCCGAGGAACAGTACAGAAAATCGGACTAGGATGCTTTGTGGTCGGATTGATGGTTACCTTCTACGTAATGAACGACGAGCAAGATGTGGATAAAAATGTAAAAATGTATGTATGTTTGTATCGTAAGTGTGTTTGGAAATTGATAACCTTCGTTTCCTGTTTGCTTATTCATTAATGATAAAGAGACATTATCGAGCGGTCTATACGGTCGGTAGTGAATCAGGGACAGTGCCGGCATCCACATCTGCCCCTGGACAATCCTGACATCTTGAGGTTTTACAAGCCCGTAGACCGAATAAATTGCGGTACGGGACTGGATTGGGTGATGTGCGAGGTGAGTGAAGAGGGAGTGGGAAGGCTGGAAATCACATTGCTCACATATCTTTTCATTAACAGAAATCCATATGTTTTGTGCGCCCGGAGATTACGGCCAGCCACGAGGACGTTACCTGCTCCTACACGGATATTATACGCAAGTCGGACTACAAGGTGCGCTTCGGCAGAACGTTGCGCTTGAAAGAACCCTATGTCCTGCAGGCTAGTGACTTTGTTAAAGTGGCCTGCCGCTCCAGCAGTGGCGAGAGGTGATTATTTACGGCTTTATTTGCAATTCAAAATATCTAATCCCCAATTTTAGTTGGTTTGGCATGGCTCATGGCATCCGTGACGCAGTGCCTCGGCCCTCATCCGCGAATTTTTCACCGAATTTGGCCGTTCTCCCCCCCGAAGCAGTCGCCCAGGCTCAGCAGCTAATGCAACAGGAAGTGCCCACGGCGTCCTTCTACAACGTCCTCATGTTCGGCTTTGATTCTTTGAGCCGGAATGCCTTCATCCGGAAGCTACCCCGGACGTATGAGTATCTTACGCAGCAATTGGGTGCCACTGTCCTCAAGGGTTACAATATTGTGGGTGACGGAACGCCGCAGGCATTAGTACCGCTTCTAACGGGTTACACCGAGCTGGAGCTGCCGGAGACGAGAAAACGATTATCGGGAGCTGGCAGCGTGGACTCTTATCCCATGATCTGGCAGGACTTTGCCCGCCTTGGCTACATGACCTCGTTCAACGAAGATCTCCCCAATGTGGGGACCTTTACCTATCGTATGAACGGCTTCGAGACTCAGCCCGTAGACCATTATTTGCGTACCTACTACATCCAGGCGGAGCATATGGCCGCCGAGAGTCAACCCAACTGCATTGGCCACCAGCCAGACCATGTCACTATGCTGGAGTACACCAAAAATGTAGGTATTTCAGGGGATTTTTCAGACTTCCTTTAAATAATTAAATATGTTTGTTCTATTGTCAGTTTATGCTGAAGTATCGGGATGCCCCGCGCTTTGTCTTCAGCTTTCACGGTGGACTCTCACACGACTCCATTAATCTTATTGGTGCCGCCGATGACGATGTTCACGATTGGCTGGTAACGCTCAAGGAGCGATCATTACTCGACGACACCATTCTGATCATGATGGCCGATCATGGCAATCGCTTCGCTGAGGTTCGCGCAACTTTGCAGGGCAAACAGGAGGAGCGACTGCCTTTCTTCAGCTTTGCATTTCCAGAGTCGTTTAAGAAGCGATTTCCGCAAGAGTACAAGAATTTCCTGGCCAACGAGGAGCACCTTACCACGCCATTTGATATACACGCCACACTGCAACACATTATAAGTAAGAGAGACAATTTAGGACCACTTGAAATGTCTCATTTATTCCTACTTCATAGAGCTGCAAACCGCCGGCGGAGATGATGATCAGTTGGGTGAAAACAATGGCATTAAATCAGAGCTCGAGCACGGCAAACCAGAAATACACATCTCGGAGCTGGCACGGGGACGAGCCATGTCGCTCCTGGACCCCATTCCAAGCAATCGCTCATGTGCCGATGCCTACATAGAGCCACACTGGTGCGCCTGCCTCAACTGGCTGCCGTTGCAACTAAACGATACCCAGCACATGGGGATCATACTCAAGGCAGCCCAAAGCATTGTGGATGCCATCAATACGGCCACAGTGGAGCAACGTCAGCTCTGTGCGTCCCTGAAGGTATATACATCATCTTTAACACATAATATCCATCCTCCAGAATATTTATAATATTTACGATCGCTTTTTTCTCTCTCTTTTCCCTCAGGTTCTTCGCGTGAATTGGGCGCTGCGCCTCCAACCACATAAGGAGTTGCTCCAGTTTAAGACGAACAGCGACCGGGACGGCTTTCTGGCGGATATGACGGGCCAGACGGTGGTCCGCGATGAAATGTACCAGCTGCAGCTCGTCACGGAGCCGGGCGAAGGGCTGTTTGAGGCAAGTGTGAGCTACAGCTTGCACACGTTCACTGCCACAACAAAACTTACTGACATATCCCGAGTCAATAAGTACGGCAACCAGGCCCGGTGCATTTATGATCGGGATCCCGAATTACGAAAATATTGCTATTGTCGCGACTAGTCCGCGCGCACAAACTATCTAGTCCAAACCAGAGAACTGCTAAGCAATCAACAACTCGAATAGATTTTTGCACAACCTCCAAGCATAGAACATAAAATAATACGATGAGTAACGCCCGTTTAAATTACCAATTTTTTGTATGGCGTTACAAATCTTCTTTTCAGTTCTTTGCTCCAATAGCGTGTGTTGTCGCCGTAGCTCTCAAATTTATCATTGCCTCTCTTAAGTTCAAAGATCTGCCTCAGTTTGTAATATATGTAGGTTCCTTTAATCAACGATTGTAGTATTGTTTCATTAAAAATACCATTTGTGTGTAATGTGAATAAAATATAAGAAACTGTCATTCCCATTTCTTAGCACTTATTGTGGGTATATTAATATTATATTCTTTTTTTAATTTTTTTTTTTCTGGTATATAAGATTTTCTTTTGGAGTTTACGATAAGTATATACGCATATAGAGGTGCGGGAAAGGGGATATGGGTTAAAATTAACTTCTTGCGTAAATTCGTAATCGCGTATATACAATATGCAACCAACCAAACGGCTTAGCAAACTAGATACTATTCCTTTGGTTTATACCTTAGATATCTTATATATTTTAAGGCTGATGCGAGCTTTGCAGACTCGCTCCACACTGCTGTACTCTGGAGTGACTTCCCTGGATTCATCACTAATCCTTAACTATGCCAGACCGCGGATCATTCACAATAATGTCAATTTCGGTTTTAAGATGTATCTTAGATGGTTAACTATATAATACTTGAGACAATGTTTGTTATACTGAGCGCTTTTAAGATGATTCAAGAGAAAAACAAAAGATATGTAAATATCGTACAAAAGTAGAAATTTATTCGCAAAGAAATACTCAATAAATTAAACAGGGTGGGTATTCATATAAAAATTAAGCATCTACAGCGTAGAAGATTGTGTAGTGTGGAGTAAAACAAAAAAAATTACAAACGAATAGGAAATCATAGAAAACGCATATTTCTAAATGTGATCTTAAATCAAATGAGTCTCAAAAACTGAAGGTCAATTTTGCGGATTTTGCTCAACCCTTTGGGTCAACGAACAACTTAGGATCTAGGGGAGAGGGTGAGGAATTCGGCCTGGTATTTATAGCCTGGTTATGGTTATATCGCTTTTGGTTTACAATTTTAACTCTAAGCTTAATGATTTGGTTATGTGCATGAGGGATTTGTGTGTGTTTGTGTGTGCATCGTCTAGCTGTAGAGAGCCGCCGGTCCAGTGGTAGTCGTAGTGGAGAGGGCATGTCACGATACCGATGTGGCCAAAAACTCTTGGAGCCGTTGAACGGTGACTCGGTCCAGCTTGCATAGGTCAAAGTCGAACGTTTTGTGCGTGATTTCATAGCATCCGGTGGCCGCTATCATCTCGACCACATGCTGCAGCTCCTCGTTGTCCTGCAGCGTCATGATCTTGTGATGCAGCTCCTGCAGCTCACTCAGATACTCCGTCGGCAGCTGGAGTTGTCCGGGTACCGTAAGGTCAGCCGGCGAGTGAGCGTTATTGCTGTTAGTAGTGTTATTGTTATTGTTATTGCTTAAGCTAGCTGGAGTTGTTCCGCCGATGTGATTGTTACTGGGCGAAGATGATGGCGGCGGTGGCAGAAAGCCTAATCCTGTATTGGTTGTGCCCCCAGTGGAGTTTGTGTCTCTGGAAGGGCGTAGCGATGGCGATTTAGACTTTTCACGCTGCGTCTTGCTCTGCTCCTTCTTTGAGGCCTTTACAGGGGGCTCGATAAAGCCACCGGCTCCTCCTCCTCCCCCACCCCCGCCACCGCCACTGCCGCTGTTGCTATTTTGTGAGCTCCTCCGAATACGCTTCTTCTCATCTTTGTCAGGCTTCTCCGACTTGTCAAACTTGGCGTCCGGCGTTTTATTGGGCTTTTCCGTCTTGTCACTTGTGCTTTTGTCACTCTGCTTAGACTTGGCCTTGTGCTCCTTTCCAGACTGCTTTGCTTCCTTTCCTGTACCGGCACTGCCCTTCACCGGCTTTACTTGATTGCTTCCCTTAGCAGGTAGGTCCGGAAAGCTGCTGTTGGAGCTGTCCGAGTGCTGTAGTGTGGCTGTAGCTGCTGACACCGCAGTTAAAGCGCTGGTGGCAGGCAGATCCGGCGCTGACTGAGCAGAGTCCACATCGCTGAGATCCAGGTTTCTGGGAGCCTTGTTTTGCTGGGCAGGCAGCGCATGTCCCTGCTGCACCTGCTTCCCGGCGTTCTTGGGTTCTGGTTGCTTGTCGCCCACCTCCCGTTGACGCTTCTCATCCTTGCCAGAGGACTTCTCCTTCGACTTCTTGTGTTTGTCCTTCTTGCTGCTGCTGCTGCTTGAATTGGCACTGGATGCAGTCTTGTCCGATACCCCTCCCTCGGTGGGTGGACTGGCTCCCTCCGTTTTGGGCAATGGCTCAGCCGCGGGTGGCTTCTCTGATGATGCGGCCGCTGGCTGCTTATCTTTCTCCCTCTCCTTTGATTTCTCTTTATCGCGTTCCTTGTCCTTATCCTTGTCACGATCGCTGCGTTCTTTATCCTTGTCCTTACTTTTGTCCTTTTTCTTGTGCTTGTGGGACTTCTTAGTGTCTGCCGCCGTACTGCCATTACTCGTGCCCTTGTCCGTCGTCTTGGGATCTGCAGTCTTTTCGGCATGCTTGCCAATGGGCTCCTCTTTGTGCTTGCCGGTGGTGGACGCCATGCTGCTGCTGCTATTACTACCCACGGAAGTGGGGGTGGCCTTGCCCGTAGCGGCTGCTTGGGACTGGTGCTGAGCAGGGTGCTGTGGGATTCCGACAGCAGGACTGTCGCTCTGACCTGCTCGCTCTTCTTTGGGCAATCGCTTGTCTTTGTGCTCATCGCGTTGCTTTTCTCGATCGCGTTCCTTATCCTTGTCCTTTTTATCCTTCTTTGACTTCTTGCTGGAGCTGCGCTCCTTTTCCTTAGAATCCGACTTACTTGACTTGTGCTCGTCGCGTTCTTTGGACCGCGAAGTGGGTGCCGATGCCGCTGTGGACTGTTCACTTGCTGCTCCCTTCTTAGGGCTGGGTGCACTCATCTCGGCCGGCTTCCCTGGCTTTGGACTAGCCGTGCGCTTTACCAAACCACCAGCTGCAGATACCGCGGGGAGACTAGTAGTTGTTGCCGCAGGGGCTCCAGAGGCTGATGCGCTGCTTGAGCTTTGCTCACGTTCACGATCCTTGTCTCGTGTCTTGTCCTTCTTTGACTTTTCTTTGTCCCGTTCGTGTTTCCCTTCGCCGGACTTGCTCGATTTCCGGTCCTTATCACGCCCATGACGATCCTTTTTGTCCTTTTCCCGGGGCTTGTCTCCGCTGCTAGACTTGTCTCGTTCCTTGCTACCCTTTTCTTTCCCATCGTGGGAGCCACTCTTGCTGCTGACCGAAGCACTTTTAGCGTCCGGAGAGTGTTTGGATACAGGCACCAAGGACTGGCTACTCCCGGTCGTACTTCCCTTTGTAATAGGTGGGCCAAAGAGGGCAGAAAATGCGTTGCTTTTGCCGGGATCCTCTGCGCGAGACTTGTGCTTTTTGCCCGCTCCTAGATCCACGGAGATGGAGTTGGCACCGCCCTTTGCTTTTACTACTCCTATCTCGTTGTTGGGCGCTGCATCACCAGCACTTCCAACGCTGGGTGATAGCGTTCGGCTGATGCTGCTGGCACCGATGTTTGCGCCAAAAACAGGTACTCCGCCGCCGCGCATCAGCTTTGCACGAAATTCCTCTGACGGGGCTTCGAATATATGGGTCTTTACCTGTACGTGGTGCTGCGGTGGACCCGTGGACTGCAACACCAGGTCGTACTGGTACATGATGCGCTTCGGTTCGTCTCTGTTGCGGAAAAAAATTTCCACTGGCAGCAGAAAGCCGGCATACCCCGACTCTTGTATGGCATATGGTGGTTCCTTGACCACTAAAATATAATACCGAGGATTAAGATGGATCGGACGACGACTGCATTAAAGGACACTTACCGCGCTTGGGCTTAGGAAATGACTCATGCAGCTGAAAGACCACCTTATCCACAAAGTTGCTAATGTCCGCCTGGTTCACGCCCTTTACGTAGATCTCCCAGTCGTGGGTGAAAGCCTGCGGATGTGGTGTCTTCTTGCTGCGCAACCTGGACGTGTGGCCAATCTCAAATTGCACCTTGACCGCCATGCCTGTGGCTGGGGCATTAAACTCCTTATGCTAGGCTGCGATCCGGTTTCCTCACAATGTCTGGAAAAGCAAACAACAAAATTTTTATCAGCGCGCCAAAAAGTTATGCCCGGTTTTCCCAGTCCAGTTAAGCTTAAAGTTGAGAGGAAACCGAAAAGTGGATGTAAACGATGTCTGACAATTAACGAGTCCACCAGCACTGTGCACCCGGGGGGTGCATGCGTGTTGCGAAAGAGGCGACTCCTGTCAGCAGTCACGTCCTCCTTAAGGACGCCCGCCTGGAATAATCTTTGGGTAGGATACCGGTAACATCAAACAACGAGCTTGGCTAACCTAAACACTACTTTGCCACAATTTTTTGTTATGTTTTCTCCTGGCGAGCGAGCGCTATCTGTTATTGTTTGTGTGCGAATGTGTGCCACATTGTGCCTGCCCTTCCGTGCAGCAAGCTTACTTTCGCCCTGGTCATGTTTTCCTGCAGCCGCCTCGGCTTTCGACGCCTTTTCATACTCACAATAGCCGATTGGTGCTCACGCATGTAATTGTACGCTATTTTCGGCAGAAAAGCAAATAAATAAACTCGCAATCTTGGGTATTTCTGGAAAAACACACAGAAAATCCGGAGTTTGTGGATGTTGGGTGAGTGTTACCGTTCTTAAGGCGTTAGGATATACCAAACGGACTTGAGAGATATTTCAGATACTAAATGTTGAAAATACGAGAAAATTAGCTTCAATAAGTTCCAAACAAAAATTTATTAAATAATAAAATATATATACCAATCTCCTATAAACAATTACGTTTTATATTAAAACAAATAACTACATTTTACATTTTATACATGTTTTGAAAGCATCAACGGAAAGCTACAGCTTTGGAACTGATTCCGGTACCATGTCAGTTCTTGCCGGAACCACCAACAGCACTTAAAAGAACACTTTGGGAAAAACAATAAAAAAATATTTCGCGAAAGTCATGGCAGGCACTGAAAAGGAAGTGTGAAGCCAAATCCCTTGGACCACAGCCATCTTGGAGCCACAGCCAGTCACGCAAGATGACGACCGACTTCGGGGCCAGCCCTTTCGGGTCCAGCAATCCGAACGCCAGCTGCAGTGCATCCCGCTGGCTGACGGAGGAGGTGTTCAAGCTGATCGACATTGTACAGCGCGACGAGGCCATCTATAATCCGCGACACAAGTACTACTTCTGCCGGCCGTACGTAGAGAACTTCTGGCGCGAAGTGGACCAGAAGCTGGAGAAAAACCCCGGCGCCAGCTTGGCCAAGTGGACCAATCTGCGCATCTCCTTCCGGCGCGAGTACACCAACTACCTGGAGGAGAAGGTACCGCCCTGTTGGTCCTACTTTGATCGCATGTTCTTCCTGCATCCGTATCTGCGGAAAAAGCACCAGCAGCCAAAGTCTCTGGATACCCAGGTGCAGGACGCGCTGGCTCATCTCTCTAGCCTTTCAAACCGCATGCAGCGAGAGCGGTCCGTGGTCATTCCAGCCAGCAGCAGCAGTGGCCAGCCCACGCCCTCGGCCCATCAGTCACCACAGGCGCAGCAACTGGACAACTACCTGGACTACTTCGACGAGGCAGAGCACAACAACTCCGAACTGGAGGACATTATGGAGGAAGAGCAGCAGCAGCATCAGCATCGTAGCAGCCGGTACCATAATCAGCTAGACAGCAACGACATCAAGTCGGAGTGCGAGGAGCCAGCAGATGACTACGAACACGAGCCGCACGACCAGGAGGAGGATGACTCAGAGGAGCAGGATGTGCAGAAGATGGTAGCCACCCCCTCCAGTTCTTCCACAGCCATGGAGACTCAGCGTCGTTATAGCCACCATCAGCAACCGCAGCCACAACCGCACACAGCTCGAATGCAATTGGGCCGGCCGCAGATGCGGGCCTATCTGGATGACATGCGTGGAGCGATTCGTCCGCGCTCCCAGGAGTTGCAGGCTACAACAGCAGCCGTGGCAGGCGTAAATTTTGCCTCCCAGCAGGGAACACACTCGAACATTTCCTTCGTGCGTCCCACGTTTAGTAAACCTGTGGATTTGGTAAGCACCACAACGCACAGCGGGGGAATCGGAGCTGGTGTTGGAGGCAGCGGTGGAGTAGCAGCCACAGCTGCATCAGCTGAAGCAGAGCTACCTACGCCCTCCACGGCAGCGGCGGTGGCCACGCCCATCATCGCGCCAAGTAACAGTGCCAACGCCAACAGCGGCTACCTTGGCCAGCGGCATGTACACAGCCATGTCCATGGCGGCCACCACCAGGCTCCGCCGCCACCGATGCCCCTCAGATTGGAAACTACCAATTCAGCTGGAGGCGGATCCATTTCCAATGGAGGTGTTAGCAGCGGTGTAGAGCTATGCGACTGCAAAACCGATCCGGACGCCATGTTCTTGATGAGCCTGCTGCCAGACATACAGAAGCTGAACGGACGGGACCGCGGCAAGATCAAGATTGCCTTTCAGAACATCCTGCAAGACTATCTCTATCCCGACTAATGTCTCCAGATCTCTGTGAATACTTTCCGCTTTTATGGCAGGGGAACCGATTCGGCTCAGCCGCAGAGTTCCGGCTTTAATTTTTATTTTTTTTTAAGTTTCCTTCTTTTAGTTTTTGTTGAGAATATCCCCAAGCTTTGCTGTGCAAGAACAAAGTATCCTTGAACCGTTTTGAACACTATCAGCTTACGTTTATTAAGTGTATAAATATTTATAAATATTTAATGTGTAACACAAGAATAAATTCATTTGAAATTATGCGATAAATATATGGCTAGAGGTTACTAACTGGATGTATCACATGAGGATAGGATCCTCACTCCTCCAATAGCTTCAGTTCGCGACTAATCTTCTTGATCTTGTTGTCCAGTGTCTTGTCCTCGTGCTCGCAGATGTAGTAGTGCCGGGATGTGCACTCCTGTCCATAGTACACGTAGCTGTGCTTTCCGGCATTGTAGCTCAAACGGAGGCAACGACCCTTGCCCTCGATCTGCACTGTGTTGTTCAGCACATCGTCTGCAGCTCCCTCCTCCGGCGACGTGGCCTGCTCTGAGCTATCCACTAGATTGGACGCCGTTGAGTTCTCATTTTTTTGGGCCATCGCTATGGAAGTTAGATTCATATTGGGATTCACGGGCTTGGCTGAGTTCGACCAGATCCAGAGGAGTCCCGGGTTCAGGCCACCCAGCCAATAGTCGCGACCTCGGTGGGCGGGCTGGTTCAGCAGATAGGCCATGATCTCCTCGTTCTCCGACACTTTCTCGAACTCCGCCAGGTGTGAGTTCAAGGCTTTGCAAGCGGAATTTGCCGTCTTCCAGTTCACCTGCTGCTGGCTGTTAATGTAATAGCAGTTGTCGCTGATGCGGGTGAAGTTGGTTGGGCAGGGATCCTTTACTTCCTTCTGATTGTTCCCGGCCATTAGGTAGTATATCAGCTGCTCCGATCGTCTCACACGACTTTCCAAGTAATCTGCAAAGATAATGGAGATTGTTTTTGATTAATTCGAATTAGTTTATGTTTACTCAAAGGTAATGGGGATTCATGACATTTGGACATTGATTTCTTACCCACTCTGTACACCAACTTTTCGATGGCTCCTAGGAGATAAAGATCGTTTTCGGAAACGGCCCTGAAAGTGGTTGGTTGGCCTCCACCACTGCCTAGGTGCTGCTGCTGAGGACGTTGCTGCGGAAGCTGTTGGACTTGTTGTGGCTGCACGGGGCGCTGATGCTGCTGGGATGGATTGCCACCACCGCTGGTGCTTCCTCCAAAGCCAAACAGTTGTTCCAGGAAGCCGGGCTGCTGACGTTGCTGCTGCTGCTGTTGCATTTGCTGTTGCTGTTGTTGTTGTTGCATCTGTTGGTGCTGCTGCTGATGCAACATCTGATTGGTCATGGGTCGAAACTGGGGATTCACGATGGGACTCTGGGTCTCCACGGGCTTCCGCATATGCGGTTCCAGCTCCACGGCTTCGCCAATCCGGCGGGTGATGTAGATGTTGTTGCCAGGACGTTTGTAGGCAGAAGAGTGGTAATTCAGTGGCCCGTTCATGCCCATATCTCCACCGCCCATGTAAGGCAGATCCTTGGACTTTCGCTGACTGCTGCCTTGGCTACAAATTTTGAGCAAAATTAAGATCCATTCTCGTTATTTTCTGCTAACAAACCAAACCCACCTCAAGACGTAATCTTCGAGAAACTGCGACCAAACCGGAGCATCGACGGCTTCCTCTGCAGTGGCGACAAGTGATTCATTGGCGTATTTTTGCATAGTTTCACCATCACTCGCATTGCATAAGAGCCCGGGCCCACAAGCCAGACCCAAGACCAGGTAAACAAGGGCTCCGACCCGGAGTTGTTTGCTAGCCGGCAGCATGATGACACGTAATGTGTACGAGTGAGTATATTGCCCCCGCCTCCAGAGAAGCACTTGGAGATTCAAGTCGCGCGCTAAACACTTTCGATTTCGGTGCGTTTTCCGTGCGTTTTAGCTGCGTGCGGTTAAAGCCGCGTTCGGTCGCTTGCGTCGAGCTGAAAACCGAGACTGAAGTGTGTCTGCGGCTGAACTGGAGCTGGAGCTTAAGCTGGGCTTTCTGTCTGCTCCGCAGCCGGTCCGATCCGCTCCGGCCTCTCTGTTCCACTCACCGCCAATGGCAATGGCCCAGACCAAACCAATTCAATGCTGCCGCTCGCGCCGAGAAATGCAAAATTTCACTTTCTCCTTCGGTTGCCTCTTGACAAATGTAAGTCATTGGGCTTTTCATCTGTGTTTCTCTCGCCGCCTTTGTTGCCCGTCAACGCCCGCACGCCTTTAGCTGACGCACTGTTTGGACTCCATCAAATTGGCCCAGACTCCGGTAATTAATGTTGGTCTGCGAAGCGTCAATTGAAGCCCAAAAAAAAAAACATTGAATAATAGGAACTAGATAAAATATTAGATGGCAGTTACTTGATACTTCTTCGTATCGGAATTTTAGGTATAAATTGTTTATTAAGTCAAGGGATATTCATTTTAAATACTTATTCGGAATTTACCAAATGATAAGCTGGTAATAAGTTATTCCTTTCTTTTTTTAAGAAAGTAGATTTTCAGAAATATATTTGCATATTTTGTATCTTGTATGGAATAAATTTATGGGAAATTCAATTAATAACACGAATTAATAATAATATTATGGTTAGATGCATTTTCATTTCATTAAATAAAAGTTTTTTATGTGTAAATAAAATAAATCGGAAAGTATTGTTTAAATCGAATCTTTTGTAATAGTCCTCCGATAATTCAAATAAACAAATACAATTTCAAGACAAATAATAAAACGTAAATTCTAAATTAAGTAGATTTGGCAGAAAACTCGACTTAAGCTCTTTCTAACCATTTTCTGCGCAATCTTTTTTCTAACATATGCAGCTCCAACTAAACTTCTTTAATTAAAAATCAAAACTATTCAGCTTTTACTTTTCAAGTTTATATACCCACTCTTATTAGATAGCAATCATAGCATAATGCGGCTTATGTAAATAATGACTTGAGCTTTTTAATGTGTAATTTAACACACCACTTAAAGTTTTAATAACTATTTTATGGCACCAGCTCCACACCACTTCGAAGAAGAGGTGAAAGAAATATGCAGAGACAGATGGAGAATTAAAGATCCGTCAATGAGAAAGGCCCCCAGAGCGAGTGAATCAATTTGGCCAACGGCGAGGAGAGACTGCGAAAGACATACACAGCCAGACGCAGACCCCCATTTCGAGCTCGGCCTTAACTGGCTTATTGATGGTCAAGCAGCGAACTGCCCACATCCAGCCATCAGAGAGATCCCTCAACTACACCCAAAGGCTACGGAACTTTCGTTATTTATTGATTTGACAATTAGCGGTTGTTAACGATGTTGCAACGAAGGCCTCGTTTTGCAGATCGTGATCCATCGACGATGTCAAGTTATGACGCACGTCTGATCTTAGTTATTTCGGGGTTTCCCAAAAAAAAAAGAAAAAACAATAATCGAAAAAACCAAAAACCAAACTTTGCATAACCGCCAAGTCCGGCTGAAAACCCGAAGTTCGGAGCTCACTGACGGGCAAAGAAAATCAAATTTGTAGGCATTCTCATTAAAAGCAAACATCAAACATATAATTTTTTTAGCAAATTTTTTATAAATATTTTTATACTTTTTTTGGTGGTTGTTTTCTTTTTAGTTTGTGTGTAATTTTACGATATAAATTCAAATTTAAGCAGGCTTAATTCTCCACAGCTATCTCTCTTGCTGGCTTTCTCTCTATCTCTCTCTGTAATATTGCCTCGCTGTTTCCGGTTCTTAATATTTTTAAACATTTGCTTTAAAAATACAAAATTCATTTTTAGGGTTTATGTATTTTTTGTTTTTTTTTTACATTCTGCTACGTTTTCCTTTAGATTAATTTTATTCTTTAGAACATCTAAAAATGTTTTTCTTGTGGATCCTTGGTTCTACACAATCTATGCTTGGTTGTTGTTGCTGTTGTTGATCTTGTTGGTGTTGTTATTTATTTATTAAGAAATTATATAGATTTATAAAGAATTGTATACACAATGGATGTTGTTCTTGGTATCTTGATGGCAGCCATTGATCTTGGTTGCTGGCCGAATCATTCTGAGATATTCGTTTACAATTAGTAGAGTTCCTCGTCGTCTTCTTCTTCTTCTCTTTATTCTTCCTCCGCTGCTGCTCGTTGTTGTTGATGTTGTTTTTGTTGTTGTTGAAAAAGTTGTTGTTTTTGGGACTAGTGGACCATCTTAATAACCAGCCAACTCGGCGAATGTGGAGTCCATCTCGTCGGCCAGAGACTTGTACCTGTCCTTGTTGATGCCCAACTCGTCTGTGGAGGTGAAATTGCGTAAAATAAATATTAGAATATGATTTGTATGGGGAAATATTTGAGGACACAGCAACACATTGGTAACTGAACACAGAAAACACTTCAACTTTCCACTGTGCGGATTTGTGGGAGCCTCGGCTCGGGTTAGTGGCGCGCTGTTCTGGCAAGCGTTTCAAATTAGGATTGTCACAAATCTTTGAAAATATCGTAGAAAATTGATAGATCCAAGGCTTAATAATAACATTTTGTTGAGCAATATTTTCCAGATATGTGACAACTTTAGTTTCTAGTTTTCGGTTAGTTAGCGATTCTGTGCGTGAACTTTGGTAATTTGGGCATTTGGGTTTTTCTATGGGGGTCTCTACGGGATCTAAACACTGCAGACATCTTGTGTGTGGCTTGTGTGGAAATGAAAGAGTTTTACTCGAACCAAAGGCCTGTGCGAAATCCGACACAGATCACAGACACAGACACAGACGGAATGATCTTCGAGAACTGAGAGAGAACAGATTGAGATAGAGTGCTGATCTGAGAATATCCGGGCAGGCAAGACAGGTGGTGAAGAAGAGATCATGCCACAGTAAACACGGGATAGAATCTGGCATACAAACAATATATACATTGATAAATTCACCTGTGTGTTGAAAGCACAATAAACTACAGTTGCAACTTGGTTTGGCTGGATCTCAGCCTATTTTTACAGTGTACTGGCGCGGGGGTCTGAGTGTTTTTTTTTTGTGGTGGGAGTGGCCACATTCAAGCGAGACTAAACAAATTATTTACAGTGTATAGAAATAGGAGGGTCGTGACAGAAGAGTGTGGTGGGTGTGAGGTGGGGGCTAAAATACACTGACTCTGTCGGGGGGAGCTTCGATCGAGAAGGAAATGTATAATATAGTAAACTGTGGGGGATATCGGGCATTGAATTTCGTGTTCTCTTTTTCGGGAAGAAGTGGGCTCTGTGGGAGTATATTGTTTCGATCTTTTTTAATATCCAGTAAGTTCGGCAAATGTCTGGTCCAAATCGTCGCAGATTGCTTTGTACTTTTCCTTCTCATGGAAGAGACGGTCTGCAAAAGGCATGTTGTTGTTGTTCATTTATACAGAAATATTATTATTATTATTATCAAGGGGCGAGAGCGATATGAGTGGATGTATTTATCGTCAATTAATGAAAGCAGAGTACCAAGTACAAAATATTAATATCCTTCTGGCGATATATACAATGCGAGCATTAGTTGAAGCCAGAGATCCAACTTGAGTTGAATCACAGCCTGGCGACATCATCTCACACGTCTTTTGCTGGAGAGATGCCACCTCGAGAGATTGGTGTTTGGGATTTAGAAACCTACCTTCTAGCCTGTCGACCTCCTTCTGCAGGCGCTTCACTTGCTTCTCGGCGTGCTCGGCGCGCTGCTCGGCCTCCTTCAACTTGATGGACAGGGTCTTCATCTCGCGCTTGAACTCCTCAACGCGCTGGTTGGCCTTCTCCTCAGAGACCTCCAGGGACTTCAGGGAGTTGCCGACAACCTGGATGGATGGAAATGAAAATAAAGAGAGAATTTTAAGCAATTTGCCTTACGATTTGGCAGAACTACAACTGATACCCACCTTCAGCTCCTCCTCCAGCTCCATGATCTTGGACTCGCCGGAGCGGACACGATCCTCAGCCACTTCCAACTCGTCTTCAACGAAGGCCAGCTTGCGGGAGACCTCGTCGGACTTGGTATCAGCATCCTCAGCGAGCATGCGGGCTTCCTTCAGCTGGTTGGTCAGCTGGTCCATGCGCTCCTCATCCTGCTGGGAACGGTTCTCCAGCACCTTGCACATGCGGTTGTTCTCATCAGCCGACTGGGTGGCCTCCAGCAGCTTCTGTTGGGCGGTGGTCGAGCGCTCCTCGGACTTCTCCAGATCCTCCTCAATCTGCTGCACCTTGCGGTTGAGGGTGGCCACCTCCGACTCGGTGGCGGTCAGGAGCTTCTCCTTCTCCTCCAGCTCGGTGTTGGCCTTCTCCAGCTGCTCCTTGGCGGTGACGAGATCAACCTCAACCTGGACGAACTTCTTCTCCAGATCGCGCACCTCCTCGTTCAGTTTGTCGGCGCGGGAGTTGGCATCCTTGGCTTGGTTCTCGCAGGTATCGGCCTTGTCAATGGCGTTATCCTTCTCAAGCTTCATCGCTTGCATCTTCTTCTTGATGGCGTCCATGGTGTTTGTGTTTTTGTTGTTGGCTCAGAAGGGAAGAAAACTGGAAAAAAGCACTGTGGCAAATGGGGGATATTTGGTTAAAAGATCAGAGATTACCAGACATAGTACAAGATATATTTATATATCTCTTTAATTTTTAAAATATATGTTAAATGTTTCATAAATTATTATTTCGAATAGATTATTATTCAAAATGTTATTATTTTATTCAAAATAATAATTTATTTACTCTCAAAAAATATAAAAATAGCTTTAAGCTAATAAAAATTGGTTTTTTTTCTGACTGATACTGAACTAAAATAATATTCCTTGATTAAAATATGTGATTGCATACTTCAAAGTATATCACCTAAGTAAAAAAGTTTACTATTTACATTTTTGTATCTCTAAAACGTTTAAAAATAAAACATTTAATAGTAATGAAAGCCTTGTTCAAGTTGTTTTACTATTAACATATAATTGGTATTATTATATGATAGCTTTTAAAGCCAGTTCCTTAGTTTAAGGTTTACAATTTCCATGACACTTGGTTAATTTTAGCTTTCCACCTAAAGCCTTAGGAATGCAATTGAAAATGTTTTTATGGAAAAAATCCAGGCGCATTCGGTATAATCTATATCAAGTGCGTCTAATTATATTATAAGCTAGTCTGTTTATATATTTATGTACATACATACATATGTATACATGTATCTGGGCAATAAATTTTAAAATTTAAATGTAAACACATTTTGTGTTTGCCTGCCCCCGAGCAGTTATAAGATCGCACGTAATTTCCATTTTCCATTTTCAAATACGCCCCCGCTCTCAGAATCCGAATCCAAATTCGAATCCGGATCCGGCGGCGGTGGTGTGCTATATATTTATTTGCTGCACGATTCTGTAGAGTTAAAAATAAACTTTATATGCTTTTGCATGTGAGAAAAATATCCAGCTCGCACACACTCGCACACAGAAGAAGCTATGCTTTTTTGGACATTGTGTGTGCTAAATGTAATTCTAGAGTTTCCCCTTATTATTTCGAAATACACACAAATAGATACAGCAGAGAGATTGCAATTTGAAAACTTTTCAATTCTTTGGGGTCATTCAGAGAGAGAGAGAGTGTGTGGGTGGGTGGTGTTTGTGTATCTGTGTGCATGTTGCCTCCACTTTTAAGTGGGACAAAGTCATTTATGTTGTAGTTGCTGATCTTTTGGAGGTCTTCTAATACTCAGCAGAGCGATTAATTTTCCCAAAATGTTATGAGCTCCTTTTTAATGGGAATAAAAAATTATATATGGCTAATATAAGGTAAAACATTATTGTTTAGCGGTTTATAGATTATGTTATATATTTTTAAAGTGATCTTATTTTAGAAAAGAGGAAATGACATTTACTAAATAGTTCAAAATTCATTTCATCTTTCACTGCTCATTAAAATGCTTTCCTAAACATATTATATTTTTCGCTAGCTGCCAAATGTACATTCGTTTTCAGGCCATTAAAATATCTACTTGAATAGAATCCATATTTTCCTGGCCTTCGGAACCATTCACAAATGGCTGAAAAAGATTTGTTCTGTACTCAAAAAAAGAATTTCGTGTGGGTGGTTCTCAAATATACATATTTCCTCTGTTATAGATACAGATCTCTTGGCTTTCTCAGATACATCTGGCAAATCTCAATCGCCAATATTTCCAAAGTATCTTTCTATCCCTTTCTCTTGTTCTGGCGCTCTAAAACAATCTCAAGGATAAATGCCGACATTTTCTTTCTTTCTTCATTTTTTTTCTTGGTTCGCTCTATGAGATCACACAGAAAGCTAGTCGGAAAAGCTTTTTCGTCTAAGTTTCATTTGGATTTAAAAATAAATGGATATGTATGCGTGACAGGCAGGTGTCTGTCTGCAGTTAATTTTAAAGAATTTTCCTCGGGAAAATTGTGCGTAGCAATAGGTGTGTTTGTGTGTGTATATGTATATGTGTCCCATCATCCGTGTGGAGCTTTTCCCACACAAGGTCTCTTGCCTGTGTGTGTGCAAAATATTTCCTCGCACTCACACACACACAGGCATCGTAAGATTTAGTTACAAAATTCCTTATAAGCGAATTTTTTGAAATGTCCGAAAAGATATCATAATTTTTCCATTAAAAAAGTGTTTTACTTTTTTTTGTGTAGATTTCGCTTTTGTTTTTACATTGTTAAATTTGTATATTAACTTTTCACTGGAATTACTTTTGATTTCCATCACTTTCATAACTATATATTTTTTTAGAAACACATATACATATGCACACTTTATTATTATTTTTTTTCTTTTGGGAATTCTTCAAGTTTTCCATATCATTTTGGCTAATGCAAATTGAAAATTTGTATAGAATTAATGCATCTGCTAATGCACTGCACTTTTCACTGCTGCAGCAACTGGTTTTGGGGGTTTTATCCATTCGAAATAATTTAAAAATACCAATTTTTTGTTAGCAATAATGGCGAGAGTTTCAATTATTTTATTTAATTTTTTTGCAGCTAATTTTTTTGAACGGACAGAAATCCTGGCGTGACCAACCTTAGCGTTTCAAACACACTATACGCTGTCGAAACCCCGAGAACACTGAATCTGACCAAGTTGCTTAGCCCAGAAAGCGGCCCCGAATCCAACGCAAGGCGACGCACACACACGCACGCCTGGCGCTCGGAAAATCTCACACCAACACTAGCATACACGCACAGCATTGAATAATTTTTCTCGCCTCAAAATTTCCCAGTAAAAAATATAAGTGCAAAAGCGCTTTCGCAACTTTCATCGGCGATCATCGTGAAAATTTCCCTCTGAATTTCCCCGAAAAAGCTATTCGGTATACGTGTGCACAGCTCTCTGTTCCCCCTTTTTTCATGCATTCTCAGGAAAATTATGCTTTTTTTCCTTCTTAAATTTAAATTCAATTTATTTTTTTACTCTCGGCAACACCACTCTCTGGCTGTGTGTGTGTTGTGTATCCGTCAGATACGCTGCTAAAAATAGCGCATAAATGTTAGATGCCTTGCCAGTGGCAAGCGGCAAGAGCAACAAGATGAAAATCTATTTTCGCCTGCTAAAAAATATTGAGAAATATTTGGAATTTTAATCGGAGCCAAGCAGCAGAAGCAACAGTCCGTTTTCCTCAAATTTTCTTTTGCTTTCCAAAGTCTCAAGTAGACGGAGCAGATGGAAAACAGTATTCAATAAAGGATTATATTAACGTACAGAAAATATTTATTGTTTGTGGAGATTTTATTTCACTTGGTTCATCTCCAGTCGTTTTAAAAGGAATTAAATTAAAATTATTCATCATAAATTAAATTCATATCTCTATATTTAAAAATTGTATACATATTTAATAGGGGTTTTTGTTTGATGTAATTTTTTACTATGCGAAGATCAACTTTTCTTAACAAATAAAAAATAATCCTTATTATTGTTTGAATTAATATCTTATTTAACCTAATACTTTTTTTTGATATGGAATCAACAGTTATGAAATAGAATTGTACATCTAATCTTGGTTATTAGTTATATAAATATTTTTAAAAATGCATTTGACCTTTTAAAATAAATATTATTTGTAGACAGTCTTCCATTCAGTACATTCTTTAATACTACTAATAATTATTTCTACTAAAATCAAAGATATTTATCTTCATTTTTATCTTTATTTTGTGAAAATCTTTCTTAAAACAGTGAAGACAATTATTAATTATCTAAAAAACCCTCCTAATTTAAATTATAATAAGAGTCTAATAAGTAAACACTTTTTTTAATTCACATACGAATGGTAATTTTGTCTAGTAACTTTACATTTTTATATGACGTTTAAGGCTTTATTCTTCTTTCTGTGAATGGTGCCAATTATTTTGGGAATATCCTTGAGAAAACGTTTTTATTTCTATTTATTATTTATTTTATTTGTAATATGACGTTAATAACCAAGTCTGTGCGGCCTTAGTGGCCTTAGAAAAAAACATTAATACATTCGGAATTTACATTATATAACCATTAATAAACCATATATTATGGACAGAACTTTTAGAAGTGACTCAACGACAATACTATAAGTTACAATGTATAGCTTGAACTGACCATCTTAAAAGCCTCAATATACATATAATAAATACTATAAAAATATTATTGTTTATTATGAAATTATTAAATATTTTAAACGCTGACTAAACACAGACAAGACAAAGTAAGGCAGTCTCCCCGAAGTATACTACAATTTCTGAAAAAGCATTTTCAGGCCAGTTGACATGGATCTTGAAGTTTTCATAATTTTTAAAAATCTCACTAAATGCAATAGATTGTATCTAAGTGGGAACAAACAAAAATGTCTGAGAGATCTATGGAAAATAGGGGTCATGGCCCCATTTACGTATGTATATAGATCCCTCATCGATCCCCCATTAAACAAAACACAAATACCAACAGATTTTATATGCAAAAGAATGTTTTCAGTTTATTGATCATAAAAATATTTGGGAATAAATAAAAATACATACATACATTGTTTTATTTGATTTGCTTGCGGCTTCATTGAATTATAAAAGCTTTGTCAAAATTGTAAATTTAATTTATACGCTTCCTTTAAATACTCTACTTTAATATTTTGTTTTTGGTATTTATTCTCATAGTACAAAGGCCATAGAAATTTCTAGTTACAATTTGTATACTGCCAAGGATATAAAGCAACTTCTAAGTACGGCGAAATTGACTCCGGCTCAAGCGTTATGGTTGCGGTTAATAAAATGTGTTTTATATACGAGATATCGACTGGTGGGCTGAAGGGGTCTTTTTTTTTGTAAAATTGTTAAATAATTACACATAGTTTGTAGCTGGGAAGTGATTTTAAATAAAACGGCAGCGAACTCTTACTGAATGCCTCGATAAACGCTATAAAATTTACTTTATTCAACACTCTGGCTCTTATTTAAGTATTTGTTTTTTTTTTGGAATGCTTAGGCGAAAAGTGGTTGTGAGTGTAATATTAAAAATAATTTGTAAATTGGACGTCGAAATGCCTTCAGAGTCGTCCATTATTATGTGTTCATTTTGTTTGTAGATCGCAGGCTGCATTTGTTGTTCTGTTTATAGTTGCTTCTCGTCCTCCCCGTGGATTGATTTCCCTTAATAGTTGTTGAGATCGGCGTACTCCAGCTCCTGGGCAATTGTTTTGTACTTTTCCTTACCTTTGCTAACTTCGTCTGATAGCAGCAAGCAGCAAAAGAAAGTGAAAGGTAGTATCAAAAGTGATATATATTTATATTTTCAAGTTGATTGCTTTATTGCTTATAGTTTTGGATACAAATAATAAATAAATAAAAACGTTTGAGTCAAACAAATACACAATTGTTTCAATGCTTCCTCTTATTGGTCCGCAGTCAAAATCTATCTACAAATAGTCTACAACAAATACACAATTCAATCAAAAGTCACACTAGGCTACAGGATATGGTTACAGTGCGCCTACAGGTGTACTACAGTAAAAACAATCGAAGGACATGTGTGCAGCTTCGCGCAGACAAAATATGGACAGATTTTGGGGGCTGAGGTCGAGGGGCGGCCGTCAAGGTCGGTGCTCTGCTTATTCCTTGAGGATGAGCTCGACGAAGGCGGTGTCGAGATCGTCTCCGATATCCTTGTAGCGCTCCTTCTCCAGGACCAGGTCGTCTGTTCAAGGTGGATGTTCATAAAATCATAAGAGAACGCAAAACAATAAGAAACATAAATTAATAAAAAAATATAAACAAATTTTTGGAACAAATCACTTAAATTACACTGAAAATTCTGACTGATACAAAATTAAGACCTTCACATTAAACAATAAATTACAAAATAAATAATAATTACCTCGTTTTTTTTGGGGAAATAAATAAAAAGTCAGCCGAGCAGCAGTTGAGTTCGCAAAATCGGCAAAAGTCGTGCTAGCTGTTAATGTTTTAAATAAAAATAAAAAATGCAAAATAAAAAAGAAAGCAGCATTTTGGCTTTTGCAATGCTTCGTCGGTTAACTAAACTTTTTTAATTCGATTTTTTCGTTCGGTTTTGTGAATAAAAAATGTTTCCAAAAAACGTGCTCTTAATTTTAGGTTTTTAAAAGCAGGGGCAGCATTTGGTAGCAGTTGTGGTTTATTCTTTCGGTCTTGTGCAGCAGTTTCTGGCGGGGATTGGCTTGGTTCGTTGGCTTAAGCTGGTGGTGCCTCGCCTTCGGCGGCGGGAGCAGCTTCGGCAGCCGGAGCAGCCTCAGCAGCAGGAGCAGCCTCAGCAGCAGGAGCCGCTTCAGCAGACGGAGGAGCTTCGGTTGCAGGTGCAGCCTCAGCAGCCGGCGCCGCTTCTCCCTCGGCAGCTGGGGCAGCTCCCTCTGCGGGCGCTGGGGCAGCACCTTCAGCTGGAGGAGCAGCACCTTCGGCAGCGGGAGCAGCACCCTCAGCTGGAGGAGCTGCGCCATCGACAGCGGGAGCAGCACCCTCAGCTGGAGGAGCAGCACCATCGGCAGCCGGAGCAGCCTCTCCCTCAGCCGCTGGCACTGGCTCTGGCTCGGATCCGGGTGGTGGTGGCTCGTAGTTCTTGACATAGGGCACCTCGGCACCCTCTGGGGGCAGATCGATCGAGTACTCGAATGGCGGCGGTGGTGGTGGTGGCGGTGTTGGCTCCTTGGGTGGTGGAGTCGGCTCCTTGGGTGGTGCACCCGGTTCTCCAGGCGCTCCGCCCTCGCCCTCGGCACCGGGCTCCGCGCCAGCAGCGGCTGCTTTTGCCTCCGCCTCGGCAGCAGCGGCTGCTTCCGCTTCCGCACGCGCTGCCTCCATGGCGGCCAGCTCCTCGGGCGTGGGCGTAGGCAACTTTGGCGTCGGCGGCTTGGGGTTGCGCGGATTCCAGAAGGGCTCCAGGCCCACAATCAAATCCACGAAGGCTTCGTCCAGGCTGTCGCCAATCAGGCAATATCGCTCTTTTTCAACGATTAGATCGTCTGCAGATCGACGACGCGATGCGGATGGTGGTTGTGAGAAAAGCAATGCAAGCGATGGAGTAAATGGGGGATAGAGCATAGAGAGATTAAAAATAAGGAGTGAACAGGATGTAGAAGCATGAAAACTAAAGAATAATCTTCGAGAGAGTAAGGGATGGAAACAGTGGGAGCGGAAGTGGACCTGGGCTCGGAAGGGGCAACAAGCGAAGGGGTTCCTGGTATTTGTTAGTGATAGGAAAACACTTTGGCCAGTTCTTTAACGACGAGATCCTCCTAGAGATCCTTTGCTCTATATTCATTGATGGCAACAAATTTCCATAGTTTATATTTTTTAGGCAGGTGGTGCCTCAGCTGGAGCAGCAGCGGGAGCTTCCGCGGCAGGCGGTGCTGGCGCGGCTTCGCCCTCAGCTGGAGCTGCAGCGGGTGCTGCTTCAGGTGCTGGTGCTGGGGCAGCTTCACCCTCAGCTGGTGGTGGAGGCGGCGCAGCGGCAGCATCTCCCTCGGCAGCTGGTGGAGCAGCTGCGGCTGGTGGTGCTTCGCCCTCAACGGGTGCAGCTGCTGGGGCTTCTCCCTCAGCAGGAAGAGCCGCTCCCTCAGGCAGGGCCTCTCCGGGAGGCGGGAAATCACCGGGCTCAGCGTTCTTCACATACGGCACCTCAGCTCCCTCTGGTGGCAGGTCAATGGAGTACTCGAATGGTGGTGGCGGCGGTGGAGTAGGAATCCTGACGGGTTCGGCTGGAACAGCTGCCGCCTCGCCGCCTTCACCTGCTGCTGCTGCTTCACCCTCGCCAGGTGCGGCGCCCTCCGGCCGCTCCCCACCCTCGCCGGCAGCTGCACCCTCTTCTCCCAGAGCGGCCAGCTCCTCCGCCCTCGCCTTAGCCTCAGCCTTGGCCAAGGCAGCTGCCTCGAGTTCGGCCTTCTCCTCCTCGGTGAGCTCCGGTGTGGGCGGCTTGGGATAGCGCTCGTTGTAGAAGGGCGGCATGCCCATCAACTCCACAAAGGTCCAGTCCAAGCTGTCGCCGACGAGAGCATAGTGCTCTATCTCCTTGATCAGCTCGTCTGGCATTTCGGTGGTGGGTGGTGTGGTGGTGGTTTAGTGGAGCAGCGGGTTAGAAATTCGGATTAGAGCAGATACAAGAGAGTTGAGAGAGAGATCGGGGCGAGAGAAGAACCTCCAGTTGCGGCCAAATGTGGGTTGGACGCACGACAACAGAATCGGTGGGGGGCAGATACTGACACTGGACGGGGTAGCAACGATGGGATTGGGCACACATTTTTCGGAAAAAATACTTTATTTGTGCAAATTGCAGCAGCATGGTTGTATGTATTGTATATAGTATGGTATGTATAGGTAATATATTAAAATATAAATAATTAATTTATGTAAATCGTAAATATATCGAATTTCAAATCGAATTTTCAATGCCATTTCTTGTGTTGCAGCATTCTTTCTCCTCTAAATATTCATTAATGGGTTATTGGGTGGCTTTTCTTGTTCAAAATCGGAAGCGGGAGTAGTTAGTGTGTGGGAATAGGATATAGTTTTGATTTATTTTTTAAATAAAAGCTGACTTTAATCGCTCAATTGGAATGATGAATCTCTGTCGAAAGAGGTGTAGGTGTGGGTGTGGGTGGGTAGAGTGTGTTTGTGGCGGCAACTTAAAAGTAAGCAAATATTACACAACGTTTTGCAAACACGACGACAATTTGTTTAAATAATGTATAAACAAGGTAAACATTAGCATATTATTAATACAGTTAAGCTGGCGACAAAGAGTACAAGGTGTTTAGCATAGAATTTTTACTCTTTAAATATAAATAACAGCGATTTGTTTCGTTTTGTTTGTCTCTCTCTATATTTAATACACGTAAACTACTAAGAAGGCGGCACTTGTGTTGTCCAAGTTTGTTTTTGTCATCGACTCGTCAAAAATACAAAAATACACAAGTATACAAGGTATAATTTATAATTTTAAATTTATATAAGTTATAAAAAGTTAAAACAAAACAAGGTTTTGGGGTAGCAAAAGCAAAGAGTATAAGTAAATGGAATAATTAAAGATTTTGCTTAGTTTTGTTTTTGATTCAACGAAAATTGTATTGCAACAGTTTAAAGTTTCATAAAAAAAATGGCGCTATATGCCAAGTCAATGGAAATCGAAATCGCAGATCAAAGGTAAACGTTAATTGGAATGCGCTTGCTACGAGAATGTCTTGTTTTAGTTTTTTGTTTTCTGCCTTTCCATCATCATCATCATCGTCATCATGATCGTCAATTGCTTTTGTCTTTTGTTATTATGTTTAGAGTGTTTTTTGTTTAACGCTATTTTTCTTTTGATTAACTCAACTCTCCCCCGTTGATGGCGTCGCTTCCGCATCCGCTTGGAAGACACCTGGCGTCCTTGGGTGTTGTGTGTGTGTGGGTGTGTAGGGTGTTGGGTGGGCATGTTTGGAGATAGATGTGTGTGTTCTCTAGTATATTTAATTATGGGAAGCGCCAGTTTTGTGTGCGTTTCTTGTTTGTTTGTTTTGACGTCAAAGCAGGCAGTTTAGAGTTCATTTACATAGGCGCAAATTACGATGTTTACATGTTCTGTATGTCTTGTAAGGTGGCCTCCATTTCCTCCTGCAGCAGCTTGTTCTTGCCCCGCTCATTCAGCAGGTCATCTGATCGGTTTTTTTTTTTTTTTTTTGTGGGCAAGCAGGCAGACAGTTTGTTTTGGGGGCGGGGCATGCAACAAATTGTTTAGCAAATAGCAGCGAGCGCAAGTTGTAGTATTTTGTTAAGCACAACGACAACAAAATAATAGGTATATGAAAAGTAAACAATAAAGAAAATCAAATTAAAAACAGGTAATCAAAATATCGAGGTACATAAGGATATTCACTATACAAACAATCGGTACTGGATATATTTGGAATAAGGAAATTAATTTTGAGCCTACTTATAAACTATAAATAAAATTTATATTTAAACAACTGAAAAAAAAAACTTTTAATCGTCTAAGGCAATATAGTACTTTCTTTTAATTGATTTTACTGTTTATCTGTGACTAGTTTTACTCTTACATTCTCAGTAAAATTCGTATAAAATCTTGGACGGACATACCTTCGAGCCTGTCGACTTCCTTCTGCAACTTCTGAACGGAACGTTCGGCGAACTCAGCGCGAGCCTCAGCCTATATAGTTGGGTAAAAATATAAAAATTAGTAAAAGATGTACAATGCAGAAAGATAAAGCATCAAAAAGTGGCTACCAACAGCAGGCATGGGGATGAAGGACACATAAACACGCTTGCCTTCATTCCACCTGAGTGTAAATGTAAATTCTGTGTATTTGATATAAAATATATAGTTTAATATACATTAGCTGCCACACAGAATTTAGATTTAAGCCAAGCAGCTTCCCAAATATTCTACCAAAACCAGCATAATAATAATTATGAAATTAAATGAAATTATTGAAAGTGATATATGAGTGATATATGAGGAGGGTTAATAAATATATAATAAAAAATAATGTTAAAAGGCATTCAAATCGATGGTAGTCACTTTTAAACCTAAAGTAATAAAATGCTTACAAACTGCTGACGCTTTCTTTACTTTTTGTTTTGTTTATGGGGTTGGTTTTTAGACAAAACCTAAATCAGACACATTAAGTCATTAAGGGAATGATATTACTTCTACGCAGTCACTGCACAATAAATTGAAAAATGCTGTTAAGATATCTCTTTAATATCTACGCCCATTCAATCTGGGGCGACTTACAGCTTCTACACTTAATTTGAACTGTAGGAGCTCCTTTTCGTAATATTTCTGATTAACGCGTGCCTAGACGTCGAGAGGGAAATACAACACAAATTATAAATTATCACAAAAATAGATCGATATAGTTTCGGTGTGTGCGTTTGTGCGTGTGTGTGTGTGTTTGTAGGAGGGGATAATAGTATAAAATATCTACCGATCTGTTTGGAATTAATAATTGAACTCTGTCTACTTAACGAGAATTAATTCTTTCTATAGGAATGCTGTGGCAAGACATGTAGATCGTTAATTGGTAATTAATCGATCATTAATTGAGATCTACTTAGCAGTGCTGGAAACGGTTTTACTTGGTTTTTGTTTTTTGTTTTGTTTTTGCTTGCAATCAATGCACAAAAAGTTGTTTTCAATTTTAAAAACAAATGTACACACACACAGAAGTTCTTATTACAAAACACCTAATACTTGCCCATTATACATATGTACGCTATATCGACCGATCGATCTATTTTACATCACTCATAATTTGTGGTATTCCGATTTCGTTTGCTGTATTTTCACACACAAAGCGCTTGGCATAAAAAGAAAATATTAAATGTCGAATTGACGAATATGTACAGAAACATTTAAAATTGAGAATAACGATTTGTGCAATTCAATATTTTCTTTTTTGGTTTTACATTAGTCTTAAATAATTAGTGCTTAGCCTATGTTAGGTTTCAGAGTAGCAGCGAGGGATTAACCAACACCAGAGAGATTCACCAAGACCACAGGGCTTATATAATTATAAGTTTGCTCTCCGTAGTTATATACCTCTTTCAGAGAATGATCCAAAACTTTGATTTGCGTCTCAAAGGTTTCCTCTTTTTGTGTGGCCTGTTTTTGTTTAGTGTTCATGTTGGCAAGCAGTTTTATTATTTGTTATATTGAACGCAAATTTGTAAAGTATTCATGCAAAAACAAATAAGGTTGGTATAACATCCAGCAGGTGCGCAAATAATAATTGGATATTGGGCATATTTTAGCGGCAACGTACGTACAAACAATATATATGAAAGTAAGAGAAAATATATAAAATTTGGATTAGATATAATGTCAGAGTGAGCATTTTGCGGTTCATCTGTAAACAACAAATATATGTAAACATATATCATGTCGGTAGACATTTTATAGGAATTAGTACATAAAAAAAATAGGAAAGGAGGTGGCTTCTTGAAGAAGTTCCCCCTTTTTCTAAGGGAATATTGTCTGGATATATTCCTTTCCCGTGCTGGGACATTGAGTTAAGAAAAATAAACAAAACGAGAAACAACAACAAAAGATACGCTGGTTTGGACACTCTCAATTTTCGCTTTAGATTTCGAGTTTGGGAAACTCTTTACGCTTTTCTGGGCCACTTTTTGGTACAAGATTTAGGCGCTTTCAATCGTATCTACCTCCTTTAGACGAGTGTTCAGGGTCTTGATCTGGTTCTTGTACTCTTCCTCACGTTGGTTGGCCTATATCATTGAATCGTTGTTGTTGTTGTTTCGCGGGGAGTTTTTAATTTTTGGGATAGGGGAATATTTAATAAAGATATTTAAGATTTATATTTAAGAAATTACTCCAAAATAGAGCATCGTCCTAAACAAATACTGACCTTCTCCTCAGAGACTTCCAGGGACTTCAGGTTGTTGCCAACAACGCGCAGCTCTTCCTCAAGCTCCACAATTTTGCTAGAGAGGAATGAATATCATTAAATAGTTGCTCAAAACTATATAGCTGGGAACGAGGAATAGTACAACTCATGCAATTGTTAAATATTAGGTTGGCAAATATCTCCCTTCCGCCTTTTTGTCTTTTGAACTTCGCGGCTATGTACAAAGCGCTACAGAGCTCGTATCTGGCCATAGTATACATCATTTGAAAGGTCTTGACATACCCTACAAAACGACGCTATGCATGATTAGTTTGGATATTTCGTTCAGCAGTTATAGACGCGTAAACATGGAGTTCACTAACGCCAAAATTCGCGCGATTTTAAAGTTTTCCTTCGTTAAAGGCAAATCCGCTAGATAAACGTTCCGTGAGATAAATGGTGTTTTGGGGGATGGTACTCTATCACTTCGAACCGCGGAGGAATGGTTTCGACGCTTGACGGCCAGGAAGGTTTTGCTGTGTGTTTGGTGGGATTGGAAGGGAATCATGCACTATGAGCTGCACACTTCGTTGATGACTCGTCAGAAGCTACGGGAGCTCGGATGGGAGGTTTTATTGCATCCACCATATAGCCCGGACATAGCGCCAAGTGATTCCTGTCCATGACGAACGCCCTTGGTGGTGTAAAGTTGGACTCAA
The DNA here is from genome assembly GCA_008042485.1 of Drosophila mayri. Taxonomy (NCBI): domain Eukaryota; kingdom Metazoa; phylum Arthropoda; class Insecta; order Diptera; family Drosophilidae; genus Drosophila; species Drosophila mayri. The sequence continues at coordinate 165,358 of VNJN01008022.1, forward strand.
AAG